>JAOBRB020245235.1:0-11672 GCA_027575285.2 Zoanthus pulchellus | reverse complement strand
AGGGGAGGGGGGGAAGGGGGTGCTATCTCACAAAAAATTCCTAAAAACAACTTGCTGTTTGTATCTTTTTAGCTTTTTAATGAATACCATTTTAAAAAACAAAGTTAGTTGTCGGATTATATTTTTGATCTGAGAAAGCATCTTTTACCTCAATTACACGGGTACATTGATCAAAGCAAAGGGGTAGCAGTACCCGGGTCCCGGCTACTACTAATGAAAACCCTGTAAAAAATATGGATTTTCTGAAACAGACAAGTTATAAATGTTTGCAGCTAATTGATTTGTGTCATTTTTGCACAAGTATTTGACGTTTAAATAATATGCAGGGTTTTCATTAACATTTGAATTACAAGGACACATTCTCTAATGTAGGCAGGCACTTGTTTGTTAGACTGGAGGTCTGAAGATATATTTTTTAGAAGGTTTCACTAACTTTTAGCTTACATGTGTAAGATGTGTGTCTTTCTTGCACCATGATTTCACATGCTCAGCTCACATGGGATTCACATATGTGCTTTATTTTTCAAATTGAAAAAATTGTTGTCACATGCAACACACATGTGTAGCATATGTTGGTCAAATCAACACCAAAACAACACATGTGGGTCACATGTGTAACACATATGTACACATGTGTGGTTTTCATAAGGGAAGTTATTTTATTAGTAAAGAACCAATCCTTTCAGTCCGCTCGTTTTTATTAGTTATGTTAGTTTATTTTTATTAGTAATTAATCGCTCCTTTCGGAGCAATCGTTTTATTAGCGCTTTATATTTATTGTCAAGGTAATTTGATTATCTGTCGTACCTCGAGTTGCAGTATGCGCTCCCCTCCCCCCCCCTCATCCCCTAAAAAATATATCTTGGGGGGGGTATAGTTCAATATATCCAAACAAACAAACCTATTATGCACTCTCGAAGAGTAAAACTTGGTATGGCTTACCCGTATCTCGGCCTCAAGGGAACACAAATCAATGAAATACGGCTACGACACAGTTCAGTTACCAGTCTTCATATTCTGCAAATTTTATCGCTTTTTTAAAGTTTAAGACGATGAAATTCTAAAAATATCGGCAAGGAAACATAATTCAACTTAAACACCATGTTTATCGAAGTGTAACGATTAAATTTCTGCTGCGTTTGCACCTGAAAATGTTGAATACAAGACTTGTTTTCTTTCGCTTTTCGATTCGAATATGCACTTGAAATAGCTAATATAGCGAATGAGTCCTGCGTAACCTCTCCTCAATAAAAGGAGTTGGCTTATATTAAATCAGGGGATAAAAACGGGAAAACATGAGGTAAAAATAGAATGGACGTCGCGATAATTCACGAAACCAGGTCAAGCGTGCCAATTGTTGATCAATTTTGAAGATGAATACCAAAAAAATTAATTTTCAAGTGCTGAAAAGATGAAAAGGTGGAGAGAAGAAAGATCAAGAAAAAGAAAGAGGCAGATAAAAAGTATTACGATAAAAATCGCGAACAAAAATTTACCGAAGTCAAGGAAAATCAAGATCGCAAAAAAAAATCAACAGACGGCAGTGACATTAGGGCGAGAAAAAATCTAAAAGACAAGAAAAAAAATTGAAACCCACTGCAAAAAAGCAATGGCAGGAGGAAAGACTTGCAGAAAAGGAAAAAAGAGAAAAAATACAGCAGCAAACAAAGAAAAGAGTCAAGCAGTGGCGAGATTTAATCATGTTTCACAAATTTTCGTAAAATTGCCTTGTTACACTAGTGTACATGTGTACTACATGTAATACTACACGTAACGTATTCTACATGACAAATATCCAAGAGTTCTCTAGCTGGGAAAAAAATGATTTCAAAACCCACCCAAATATACATACAGTAATCCCTTCGCAAATTATATAAAAACATTAATTAATATTGAGTAACTAGCCACCAAAAAAATAGTCCATGCAGTTCTTTAGCTTTTCAGCCATTTAAGGAAAAATGTAAGAAAAATCCTAATAAAAAAATCTTGAAATTACAGTTAATCCGTATAAAACACACAAAAAATATTATGTGAGTTGCTGTCAGTAGAAAATTATTGCTAAATGCCAGTAGTTCTTTTATTTAATTTATTTATCAAGATAGTTTGTTAATTAGTTAGTTTCTTTAGTTATTACAGTTTTCTCCAATAACAAATAGCAATAATAATAGTAGGAATAAATAAGGCTGAGAAGGAAGCATCTAAAAAGTGCATCAGACACCATACATGGGATGCTCCCCAATAAACATATTAATTGTATCCAGTCTAAAATTCAAATCTAAGAATAAACAGTAAATATAGAATATAATTTACACTTAGTCTTAAAGTAATTTCCTAAAAATCAGATACGTTTTATCATAAAACTTGAAATATAAATTAATTTAAAGATTCTATTATATTATTTGTTCAAGACTATTGGTTGTACTATATATAATAGAAAGGTCAAGAGAGTCATTTTGTTAAAGTTATAGTCTACAATAAGATCTTTATAAAATAACATTTTATCAGAGATATCCATATCATAAGCCCTTTCCTTGTGTAGGTTGCATAAATAAAAAACACACATCCTTAATAAACCTCCTATTACATAGGCTTGGCAAATTTAATTGTTTTAATCTACTATTGTACTCCTCATTGGACTTTCAGATCAACTTAGTAGCTTTCTTCTGAATTGACCCTATCTTATTAATATTATGATGACTGTGAGGATTTCATGTCTCGCAAGATCATACTTCATGAACAGGTGAAGGAGTTTTTAGAGAGAGATCACACTGTTTCTTGTGATAAATATTAGTATGTGAAGCTCCCGTTATTCAATACTTTCATAATACAGATTACATTTACAAACAGTCCAATCTGTAAAATACGGTATGCTTGGAATTTCGTTTGGTTTGTGTATTTTATCACTTTTCCCCCAAGAATCCCCACCTAGCCCTAGCTCTTTTCAAACTCAACTGCTTGACTAAAATCTAATTGGTATCTATTATCGTAGTAACAGGATAACTAGGATAATGGATACCAATTAGATCAGATTTAAGTGGCCATTTGATTGGTCATCAAAGTGACTGTGTGATTCGATATTTAATCACATGTGTCTTCCCACGATATCCATGCACTAACAGAAAACTCTTTCTCCTAAATGTATATGAAACAATTTTTATATCAATTATATTCGGTGAATGAGCCATTCGTACGTTTAAGCTAGCTTTCAAGAAACTTGAAAAAAAGCAAAGAGATTACTTCTATAAATCAAAATAGTTCAGTGCCAGGTGAAAAGCTGTTATAAATAATTCGCCTGACAAAGTCGTTCCCTGCGGAGGTCGACCTGTCATCGTGTGCTGTTGAAAGAAGCCTTACTCATCAGCCCGGCCGTATCAACAATACGAAATTTCTCTTTACCACCTCTATCTGTTTCTAAAGCCACTTCATAAATTACTTCAACAGTTGGAAAAGTTGGCTGCCGAGTAAAAAAAAAACTTTAATACAATCGAAGAAAATTTCCCCACTCAATCAAGAAACAGAGCGATGAAAAAGCATTTGAATGGTGAATACTTGCGAAGTAATGTTCCTACCTTTCCGGGAGAGTGATTTCCGTAAACCGCTTGTTCGATAATTGCTGTCTTACCCACTTTAATACCACCAGCTATCACTAATCGCGGACATTTGCCCATGTTGTTGTTTTAATATAACAATCAGTGGCGGATCAAGAAATTCTAGAAGGATGGGGGGTGGGTTGAGAGGGGTGAATAATGCAAAGAATTTACCTGTGACTCTAGGAGAAGAAGGGTGGCAAGTACAAAAAATGTACCAAAAAATTGAAGAAAAAAAGGTGAAAATTCACCCAATTCATTCCCCTGTATCCGCCCCTGACAATATAATTGATGTTCGAGGGCGTAAATATGTTTTGGGCCCGACTCAGGCTCATATTTACGCCCAAGAACATCAACTGCATTGCTATTAGTATTATTGTAGCTTTGGAGAGCACTTAGCACAAAAACAAGAACATTTTGCTACTTCTGAAACGCGGATATTAAAGCGGCCGGGCTCTAATATATTAGAAATTACTTACATGAACAACAGCTCTCTAAATTTTTGAACCCGGCCCTTCCCCCTTAAGACTACCTACTACTACCTGTACCACTTAAATTCGCCACAAATCGAATATGTATTCTCAGGTGTTTTTATTCGATCTGAAATATAAACAATAATTATGACCTTCTTACACGTGTTCCTAAATTATGCAATCATTAATAAATTGTAAACAAATAATAATTCATAGATTAATTAAATTCAAAACTTACTTCTGTGAGAAGTATCCGATCAAAACTAATTTCTTAAAATTCCTGGTTAGCAGTTCACCTGACTATAAAAATTGATGCGGTGTTTAATTACAGTTCAATTAATAAAGTGAAAACGGAAATGTCAATCAATCAGAAATGTATCATGCAAACAAAATAAATTACAGAAAGTTTAACTTGATTAGTTTTAACGAAACACTACCTAAGACTACAAAAACGAAAACCCATTACGAAATGTTGCAAATTTTTTAACGGTCGACACAACAGTGATCATGAGCTGCCGAATGTTGCTATTTTTGGTTGTATAATCAATGGCTTTTTAGTTTTATCTAAAGTTCGACACATTAACCTATAAGACAGTATTATCTGATGCAAATGATCTACAGGTGTTATCTCCTTAATGACCATTATATATTGTGGATGAAGAAATTCTAGCATGTTTTTTGTAGTTGAAAGAAAAAAATACAAGAAAATTATGCTTAAACTTTTCTTATTCATTGAATACAAAACAAAAACATTTTTAGGGACTTGGTACCTTTAGCTTTTTAGTTATTTCAGAATGCTATATTTTGTTTTCACTTATTTCTCTTTATTTAAATTAACGTCAGGTACAAAAAACACACAGAAAATATTATGCAGTCCAAAAAAATCGAAATAACATCACGAAATATCAATTATAAAGCCGGTGGTTTTTTGATACTTTAAAGAAAAAATTTAATTTCAAATTTTGTTGCAAACACTACCAAAGATCTTTGTCCTTTTATATTGACGTTTGTTTCAATTGCAATCAAGGGAATTTTCATTGCAAATTTTTGGTTGAAATGAACTGATAACTTTAATTTAACTCTGCTATTATAAAAAAATTATGTTAAGAAATCTTGTAAAAATAAGATAGTTCTAGCATAATCAAAGATAAAAAGCACCAACTTTTAAGGAAGTCGTACGTTTATCAAAATTACAGTTTCTGTGACAATGTTGTCAAATCTACGTGAATTACGTAAATAAATTGCAGCTAACTTTCATTATTGCATTTCAAGTACAAAACCTTTTCAAACTTCCTCTCTTTCATTTTTGTTATGCTTAATTCATTTTCAATTGTTCTACTTATAGCACCTGGAAAGTTATGAAAATTTTGCTTTATTAGTTTCTAAAAGACAAGATCTCATATACTTTTAACATCTACTTTTAAACACATCGTTACTAGGGTTAAAGAAACTGAGTTGCAACTGAAACTTTCTGAGTGAGAAAAGTAATTGTTAAATGAGCTGCGCGAAATATAACTCGACAGAATCTATTAGTAATTAGACAAGTAAATATTGTTTTGAAAGTTAGACTGTTTTTAATACAGATATGCTTTCTTGTATTCAATTGCACCCTGGTGAAAAATCTTGCGCCATGGCGAAAAAGTTCAGTAAGACCTTGTGAAATTTATTAAAAACATCAGGTCTGTTACATAGGGGTGGAAAACAATGTAGATAATTACTTGCTTCCCGGTAATAATCTTATGTTTTTGATTGCTTTATAGTTCAAATTGTTTCCGATCTTTAAAGATTCCAAAGAATATGGTTGTTTCAATAAAAGATAAGTTTACTTCTTAAATTAGGCCATGGTTTTAGCTCCACGAATTTGAATGTAACAGTGTCACTTGCTTCCCGTTAGATTCTGCAGCTCGGTTTCCTAGTGAGGGCATCATGGCAGAACTATTTCAATTTTTTAAACACCTGTTGTATTATTGGGTATACTATATGGTGGCGTGAAGAAGTGAAATTTATTAGAATGTGAAAATTATTTTAACACAACAAAAAATATTCATATATCTTTAACTCAGTTGAACTTCAAGCAAACGGGCTATATTCTTTTGATTATATGGACGAGAACCAAATAGCTTAACATTTTCCGCAAAAAGCATTTTTGCCTTACCTACTATAATGAAAGTTTGTTGAAGATTAACAAATTTTAACGACAAGATGGATTGCAGCTGCACATATTTAAAGTTTAAATTGGTCCAAATGTAAGAACAAGTTTAAGACAATGACAAGCTGAGGAAAAGAGACTTCACTAAATAAACCTAGCAACACAATATAGAGCACACGAGCTCTCAAAAGGTTTTACATTGATTACAAAATGCGCTTCTCTAAAATCCCGCCATATGTAAGCATTAAATTTTTGATATACAGGTGAAAACATTATTATAATACAACAAGTAAATTTCACATCTTCAACAAAACGCCGGGGCAATGTTATTTTACTACTTGGACGAAAATCAAATAAGCCTCCATTTCTTTTCTTTTTTTTATATAGGAACAAGTTTTTTTCGACCTAATATGGAAATTTTGTTCAAGATCAACAGTGCAGCTGCTCATAAACAAGGAAAGTTGATTGGACATTTTGTCGCAACATGGAGTTAATGTATGTTTAAATTATGACCATCATTTGGAATTTCTCTTAACAACAAATTGAGTATCCACTCATTTAAACTCAGTCTTCTTGAATCCTTGGGCCAGTTTACTCTGCCATCGATTACTGTTATCACTGATCTTAAACTTCATTAGTGGGGAAGAGTTACAAAACTTGTTCATCCCAAAGGTTGGTCAATTGATTTTATCAGTCAAATAAACTATAGTAACTATGAAGTATTGTTGCTTTTATTGCCAAAAGACTTCTGAGTTTTTCTTTCTTTCGAAAGGCGCTAACAATTGTCCCAAGACTAAAGAAATGCAATTAATTTACTATTTGCCGAACACTCACTCCGCACGAGATAAATGAACGCTTCACTTTCTTTCTGTTGTCCCGCAATTTAAGATTTAGTTTTTTCTCACAATATCTCAATCCTTTTGCTTCCTTTTGTTTTATACATAATTGTCATTTGTGTCATCTTCATCTGCTTTACAAGATAACCACCTCTATAATATTAAATATAATATTTATCTTTCATGCATTGACTGCATTCACTCCGACGAATGACTCCCGAAACGTAATCTCCTAAAACTTTTTACTATATATACGGTGCAAATTTATCCTTTTACGCCGTATGAAAATATTGCTTTATTGTATTACTTTGTCATTCTTACAAGCTTACATTTCTGTTTTTCACTTAGAGAATCCAATTTAACATCACGAACTGCAGCTGCAGATTGCCTATAAACTGTTCGTTCCCCTCGTCTTTTCTAACACTTTGCCATTTCTCAGATGCAAGCTTGTTTCTTACGGGATGCCCGAGGCTATATACAACCATCTGCAACATTACAAGTTACAATGTGCTAGATGTCGCATATGAAATTTAATTTTAACGAGTCATAATGAGAAAAATATAAATAAAGTTAAAAAAAAAAGAACTATATTTTAAGTCTGGAACTTCAGTACATATAATTATTTTACATCTGCTGCATACGGCATTTGAGTTTCCAGCACTATGAAAAAAATATTCTACCAAAGCTCAGATACAGTATATAAAAATATATGTAAAGTAGATGCAGTGTAGGCCTCGGTTCATCTGCTATATTAGAGTGCTCAATGGAAAACAAGAACTAAGAATACTAATTGATTGATGGAGTCAGACTATTTCAAACACATTCATTTACTACTCTTAGTCACATGCTTTTCACACTGAAGCAATCATCAGGCAACTCGGCACATAGCTTTATGTATGAATGCTCAAAATGAACAACAGTTAGCCTGTAACTCTTAAACCTGGGTAAAAACCATTAATATATTCTAATTAAACATTATGGATATAGATTAAGAAAGTTATATTATATGAACCTGATAAATTCTTTGTTAAGATTTAAAACTTTAAAGCTATAAATGGCTTAAAAATATCATGTCTCATACCAACCTTGATCTGATCCTTGGTGCGGTGACTAAACTGACGTTAATATGACACAATTTTATAAAACGTAATGGTTAAAATATCTACACTTACTGAGTACACTAAATCACAAGAAAATTCTTACGCTGGGATCAATATTGATCCTTGCATAGGATTAATCTTACAATAACTAAATAAGATATATACTGTTTAATAGATATAGAAATTCATAAACTCTTATGTAATGAACAAATAAATTGACACATTTATCTTTTGGTGAAAAAAAAGGTTCCTTTCAACCATGCCTTTATGCTTGTATATGATACATTATAATGTATTTTGTATCCTGTAAGGTTCAAAACAATTTGTTTCCATTTAAATAACAGTAGTATAGCCAAATCAAATACAGAATGGTGATAGGATTTTTTGATTGAAATAACAACTAAAACCCGGTACCCAGCCGCACTTTATCAAACCACAAATTAAACTGATGAACTACATTTTTGCTTAAATAAAAAAGAAATAACAATTTTCATTACCTTTGCCGAATCATTCTGTACTTTTATTAAGTGTAAATAAATTTGTTGCAAGCATGTTAAATATTACATACAACCACACAATGTACGTATTGAGAGTCTATGAGCCTATAGGTTTATGCAGCAAGCCTTAATACAAACAGAAAGAGCTACATGCATATATAGCTCAAAGACTTTATTTAATTTTTTGGGTGGTAATTTTTGGTTTCTATTATAGTCAAAATAATATCTTGAAACAGTAGATCGTTTTTGGTGACAAATGTTTCCCTATTGTTGACTCAATCGCTCTGATTATCCCACAGTAACTGCTTGAAAAGCACGCTCCTTAACAGTAGAACATATCTATGTTGTGTGTCTTCATGAAAACAATCTGGTGTTTAAAGTAGCTTTGAAGGGATTGGGAGCTACTACTGGAAGATGTGCAAATATAACATGATAAAAAAACAGTTTTAAACTTTAGAAATGCTTCCAGAAAAACTAATTTAATTAATGATAAATCAATGATAAGTGATGAATTGCACCCTTGAAATTGACTCTAAGTTTGACTGCTTCTGCAGTAGAACGGACTGCAAGTTTGACTTGTTAAGGATGTTTTACAACAATGTGACGGGTTGCAAGTTTGACTGGCTGAGTGCATTCGCACCAGCAACACTGCCTACAAATTTGACTATACCTTAATATAAATTCATTTTGAAGTTTCTGAAGAGGAGGTTGGTATAAGCTATCAATTTTGAGAAGGAATGCGGCATTTGAATGATTCAGTGTAATGTAAAAAGCAGTTATCAAGTTAGGGTACTGAAAATAGAGTAAGGTTTTTAAAAGTAGAAGCACTTGAGTTCTTTTTTCAAAGAATGGACCTTTAGAGCTTTTCTATCTTCTGTGGTATACGAAGGGGTAAACTGCAAGTCTTTCAAGACCTGGAAAGTTGTGAAATTTTGATTTAGGGCCATTGAGAGTAATGAAAAATTGGCATCTTAAGCAGAACTGAAATTTTTTGTTTATATTAAACTTGCAGTCTCTAGTCCAGCTAGCGAAGAGCCTGGAATATCGACCTCCGTAAAAACACTCCCACCCATCAGGTGACCATGCAAACAAACAAGGAAAAGCCACGCTGAGGTCTGAAAAGCCTTCCATCCACGCTATTAGTACTGGACCGTCCGATTGGTCCGCCATATTTGCATTCGGTGTATTAGTATGAACGTGAGGAAAAAGATATAACCAATCAATATCTTTACACATTTTTTTGCCGTGGAGGTTGTATTGGTGACGTTTTGCTTAAAACTACACGAATGTTTAATCAGGTAGATGAAAGAACAAATATAAGGATTAAGGAAGTCCTTAATCGCCCCATGTAAGGTCATTCAGAGTTATTTGTTTCTATTCAAGCTTCACTCTCTGAAAAATACAACTACTTTTTTGTCAATTGTTAAAGGTCACGTGCTTTATCTTAGTTTTATAAGGGCTCACGATGATCGGAAATTACAATGATAAACTAATAGAACTTTTCAAAATTATATTTACTCTATAACATATGCAGCTATTTTGTTAATTTATCAGTGAACGGAATAAACCAACTGAATAACAATTGAGGAGAGCGCTGTTTACCTGGGAAATCGATCATTAGTATAGTACTACTGATAACTCAGTTCACGAAAACGTAAGTACTTTGTAAAACATTACAAGGAAAGTATAATCGATTACATGTGGGATGTGTGTGGAAACATAGCATTACAGCGGTGTACTATGAGCAGAACTAGAATAAGGGGCCATTACATGGACCTAAATCTGTTTTTCACCATTCTAATTCTTCTGCTCATTCTACTTATTCTGGGTTTTTTTTGGCATTCGTTTAAAAGAGTGAGAGCTGCGAGCAAATAAACCTGTAAAAACCAACAAACAGAGTGAATACTTTGTGGCGAAATCAATTTTCGTACACTTTCTGTTTCCTGCATTTTTTTCTCATTTTAACATTTTCTTTTTTAACACATCTCTGTCCTTTATTTCCTTTTGTTTTCAATTGTCATCTTGATTTGCTTTACTATTAAACTACCTCATTATTTATCTTTCATGCATTGACTGCATTGACTAAGACGAATGACTCCCGAAACGTAAGCTCCTAAAATTTTTCACTACGGTGTTAATTTATCCTTTTACGCCGTAAGCAAATCTTAAATTATTGTAATACTTTGTCAAGTCGTTGTTTTTTCGTTCTCAGTGGTTTTATTACAGCGTTAGACATGAGTTACAGTTAATCCGAGCTCAGACCAGTAGTAGAGTTTTTTTTTCATGTTGCATGCCTTACTGATAACAACGACATCACAGCGTGGCGTGTCTTAGCGAAGACACGCGAAGAAGAAGACACGGGTTCGATTCCCCATCTCCGATCACTGAAAAGCCCCTTTGGGGAGTTGTCATTTAAAGTGTATTTTTTAATATTATTCAGCGGGTTTTCTTCGAGAGAACGTTGAATGTGCAGAATAAATCACCAATTAAATACCGACATTGTGGGGTATTCAATGATTGTGCCAGTTTTTGAACTACATTGTATTCCAGTTTACATTTTGTAGGATACAGCCGAAAACCCCATGTTAATTTCAACATCTTAATTATTATTATATGTGATCAATATTTATCACGAAAAGCATGAATTAAAACGACCGTTAACAAAACGTCTTTGAGGTATTTTGGATCTGTAAAGATCAATCCGGGGTTCTTCCGTTTTACTCAAGACAAAATTTCTTGACTTTTCCAGATAATTTCCAGCTGTTCTAAACTGTTTCAAGGTCTCAATATACGAGATATTATATTATAAGAAACATCAAATCCAATCCCAAAATACCGACTTTCTTTCATTTTTTGACAAACGAACACCGATGCATGTTTCTTGAAGCGACACAAAAAAATTGCAGAAAACATACATTCCCATTTAACTCATTAACCCTTTCGTTTCCAGGAGGTTTTTCGAGTTTTTTGTATGAAAACAATCAATTAGCTTTCTCTAATCCATATTAGGCATTGCCATGGAAACATCCC
>JAOBRB020245124.1:0-11672 GCA_027575285.2 Zoanthus pulchellus | reverse complement strand
ATCAATAGAAGTGCATGCTCGGTTGAATGACCTGCACGAAATCCAAATTGACCAGTATATAACAAATAATACTTATCCAAGAATTTAACAAGTCTGTTATACATAAGACGCTCAAGTATCTGATTAAAAATTGATAATAAGGAAATGGGTCTGAAATTGGAAACAGAAAAGTATGAACCAGATTTGAAAATTGGTATTACACGGGCAATTTTAAAGGCATCTGGGACAACACCTGAAGCAAATGAAAAATTATATAAAATTTGTAAAGGATTTGAGATGACGGTCTTTAGGGTTTTAAGTACTGAAACCGGAATGCTGTAAGGGCCACAGGCCTTCCCCAGCTTAAGTCCAGATATAATCTCCTCGATTTCTCTAGTCTCTATGTGGGTCAAAAAAAAGCTGTGATAAATTGGAGCTGATAGAAAGTCAGAGAATGATGCATTAACCTTGGATATTGAAAGACTCACATTTTTCCCAAGATTGGCAAAATAATTGTTAAACTCATTAGCTATGTCAGTTGGGTTGAGCAAAGTTTTGTTTGTAGATGTAATTATCTTTGACGGTGATGCAAATCTCTTTGACTTAAGGGTAACTATCTCCTTTATACCTTTCCATATATTCTTAATATTTGACTTGTTGTAAATAAAGTATTTCTGATAATATTGTTTCTTACTTATATTTATCAAATGATTTAGCTTATTTCTGTAAACTTTGTACTTTGCATAAGTACAGTGGCTTCTAGTTTTAATGAATTTTCTATAAAGTTTATTTTTGTAATTTATGGAAGTCATAATTCCTAACGATATCCAAGGTTTGGATTTAAATCTAACTTCCCTTCTTGACAATCTTTTTAAAGGAACATGGGAATTAACAATCTCACTTGTCTTCGAAAAGAAAAGAGAAAAAACCTCATTGATGTCATCTGTATCATTAAATAAGCTTAACCAATCAACCTCATGAAAATCAGAAATCAAGGCATTTTCATCAAGTTTAGAAAAATCCCTAATAAATTGTTGCTTATTCCAAGACTTGATATTGATTGAATCTATTGACAGAAAATTGGGCAGGTGATCTGTTAAAGGATATACAATATTGCCACTGTATGTTATATATTCAAGAGAGTTAAAATATATATGATCAATCAAGGTAGCTGAATGACTGGTTATTCTAGTAGGCTGTAGAATATGAGGCTGAAAGGCATAGGTAGATAACTGGTTAAGAAATTCACCTGTTGGAAGATGGGCATCTGATTTCAAGAGATCCAAATTGAGATCGCCCATGAAAACACATAATTTTGACTCCTTTTGAACTTTGTCAAGTGTATAATATAGTCTTTCCAAAAAGGGTTGTAATGAAGTATTAGGGTGACGGTAAATAACCCCACAGATCAGGGATTTACTACCCTTATTGTGAATTTCTATCCATAATGATTCTTCTTCATCAGAGGCAGAGCTCAAATCTCCTCTAATATGATAATTTAGTGAATTAGCTATAAAAACACCGACTCCCCCTGCCAAGTATTTAGTAGGTTGTGATATATAATTAAAACCAGGCAAGGTGCCATCAGTAATAGCATCCTTAGAGTCTGAATGCCATGTCTCACAGAGACCAATTATTTTGAATGGGTGATTTAGAATACTAAGCATTTGTTCTAGCTTGTTAAAATTTCTAGAAGCACTTCTAATATTACTATGTAGAATTGAAATGGATTTTTCTGATAGGTTTAATAAGTCATTAGAAGTATGAAATTCATGCGGAGAGTAATATTTTGAGTTTACCTGGCAGGGGATATTAAGGTCAAGGTCGAAATCACTTAGCTTCGGCAGATTTGAGATAGCAGAAACTATATCTTATCTAGCTTATATAAACTAGCATAATTTAAGGTGATGGATGAGGCAACGGGGGGTAAACATTGGAAAGCTGAAGAAGACAATTAGTTATAGTGCGAGAAAGAGCATCGCACTTTCTGCACTTGGACCGAATAACAGTATAATAATAATAACAACAACAACAACAACAACAATAACAATAACAATAACAATAACAATAACAAATAACAATAACAATAACAATAATAATAGTAATAATAATAATAATATTAATCATAATAATCATAATAATAATCATAATCATAATAATAATGACTGGTTTATTAATAAAATTACATCGCAGTAAAAAACTGAATTGCGTAATTATTTACAAATGTATAAATATAAATATGAAAATAAAAATATAAATATAATGGCTCTCATTCATGTCAAACTTGAGTTGGTCACAGCCGCACGTTTCACAAAAAACGAATCAGCAAAACGTTTTTTCTTAGCTGCTGGTATATTGTACGTTCTTTGGTGCCTGAAATTATAATGAGGGCTGTAGGCTTCAGGAATTAGGTGATGTTGTTTACTGTCCTGATTCTCGCTGATTGATCTAAACAACGACTTTGTAATGTCTTCGTGGTGTTCTCTAATAGAGGTCAAACAGGCGCTCTGACGCTTTCTTGTACGGTATTCTTTGAAAAATACATGCCGGAGCTCTTTTCTGTATATTTTCTAATTCCAACTGTAAATACTGAGATAGAGAATAATGGAAAACTTGCCATGGGCAAGCGTAGTCAAGGGAGGATCTAATACAAGTACAGTAGTAGGCGAACGCGCGCCCTGTTAAGTTGAGTAAGGAAATAAGTTTTCCTAGCTGCTTTCTTTATTAATCTATCATCGTGATTGTTCCATGTAAGTGTATTGTTGATGGTAAGGGCGTTGTTTGGATCTGTGTCCCATCAACTGTGACTGGATCAAAGCGTTCCGAATTGCGACGGACGCTGATGGTGAGCTCTTTGGTCTTCTCAAGGTTTAGCTAGAATAAATTTTCCGCTGACCAGTTGGGAAATGGTCTACTGCTTCTTGTTTTCCACTTTGTTGCCCCTTTGGTACTTTTTCTGACAACGTGGTATCGTCCACGTTCTTCCACATCCCAAGAGCGCACTGGGGGTTACAAGGTCGTTGATCATGAGCAAAAAAGCCAAGGCCCCAATGTAGTCCTATGGGGGACACCTGGTGGTACAGCGCCCCATTCAGACATGCAGTCACGGCTGAGTTTCACCCATTAGGACTTATCTGACAGGAAGTCCAGGCTTCAGTGAACAATAATGTTGGGGACCTCGACCTCATTAAGTTTTGGCAGCCAAAGTTCCGTGATCAATAAAATCGAAAGCCTTGCGGTAATCGAAAAGGAAAACACGCACAGATGCGCTGTTTTCATCTGTAGCTAGGAGCCACTCGTGGATCATACTTAACAGAGCAATTACAGTGGATGAGCCTGGTACGGTACCAAACTGGTTTGAATCGGCTATCCTCTCTAAAGCTGGTCTTATGTAATCTGATACTACGAAGTCTTCTGCTACCTTGGAAATTGATGCGGTTAGCGAGATGGTCTGAGTTCTTTCTTGGGATCTATGACTTGTTTTACTTTCGGGAGTGGAGTAACGTCCGCGTACTTCCAAACAGATGGCAATTTCTACTCTTTATATGATGAGTTAAGAATGTCAGCTATTGGTTGGTATAGCAGTTTCACGTACTCCTTTGAGCACCAGTTAGACAGGTCGACAGGGCCTGGGGCCTTGTGTTTATTCCAAATTTCCATAGACTCGCTCTGGGGTGACTTCTAGAAACACCGGGTTGTTCCCTAATTGTTGCGGGTAAACACCCGGCTCTCGGATTAATAGTTGGATATGACGCTACGGTTCTAACAAGGCCTCATTGATACCATTGGCGATTTCAGGCGGGGACAATTTCTCAAAATCCGGGACATTCAGGGCGTTTAATATATTTACATTCTTACTCTTTGTGCCACTACTTGTTAACTTCTTTCCACCACGAACGAGGGTTTACACCTTTACGATCTTGAACTTTGGAAGCGTAGTATATTTCCCTTTGCATAGTTTCCTTTCTTTGTTAACAGCGTTTCTGTAGAACTTATATGCCAGGCCATGCCTGTTGGAATAGAAAGCTTGTTGGCGCATGCGTATAAGCTTTTTCAGCCTAACTGTCATCCAGGGACAATCCTTGGGGTAAACGCGAACTAACCTTTCGGGAATGATGTTGTTTATACCAATGACGGGGCAATGTCCACTAGATTACTTAAAACTTTAAGCTTTTCCTCACAGGATGGTTGATATGTTACGCATGACCAGTTAATGTTCTTAAAATAACTGCCGAGGCATGCCTTATTACTGTCCCGTTTGTCCCTAATTAAGATTGATTTGCTTGTTTTCTGGTTCCGAATTCGTTTCTTAGGTCTTATGAAAACTGTGCAATGCATGATCCAAGAGCCCAAAGGGTGGGTACGGCTCAGGAGTTGCAAACTGATCACCCATGTTTGTTAAAAATAAATCGAGCGTTGCGTTCCTTCTCGTAGGGAATTTCACGAGTTGCTTGAGCTTGAAATGTTTTTGCAGGCGGCTGGTATTGAGGCGGTTGAGATCTCCTGTGAGAATTATCCCACAGTTTGGGAAATGCAGCTTCTGCCGAAGTTAAACTTTCGAAGAGATAGTCATTCAGGATATGAGGATCGGATTTTGCGGTACTGGACCAACCGGGGTAATAAATAAGGCCAAATATTATATAAGAAAACCCAGTACGAGAAAAAAAATTACATGCTAAAAAAACAAAACTAGAAATGGCTTGATTTTGATACCTGTTCAAAAGAACTAAATGGGACAGTGCATGGATAGTCTTGCTGTCTGCGTGTTCCAGGAAAAAGCTAAAGAAAAAACTAAAGAAACAGTAGAGCGCTTAGAGCTCTAAGGATAAGCGCTATATAAATGCTACTATATAGTATAGGCATGCATATAGAACTATAGCATTTTATAGAATTTTAAATTCATCATTAACTTAGAAGTTTTCTTTATTTGTTCATACTGACGTTTTTCTATAGTTTTAAAGACAATGATTTTATAGTGATTGTATTTGATAGTTTATTGTAAATAGTTGGTTTTCCTTTTAGACAGTATAGGTTACGCTACTAGTGCGCCCTATACAGGTCATAGATTTTGCATCCATACGTTTTAGTACTACATTATTATTATTACTATTATTATTATTATTATTATTATTATTATTATTATTACTATCATTATTATTATTATTATTATTATTATTATTATTATTATTAACTTGCAATCGAGTTGTAAATAAAGATCAGGCTTGAGAATCACACAAACCTTACGTACGTCAAAGCCTAGTATAAGGCAAAACAACAATTTTCATTCTTTAACCATTGTTGCACCCGCCTGTACTAAACAGTTTTTAAATGTTGTAAAACTTTATACCCTGCCTAGACAGACGTTTTTGTGATTTATGCACGCCGTCCTAGCCTGGATTGTATGAAAAAAAAAATCAATTTCTGTCCGAATAGTGGCACATACGTACCCGTATATACTCAACATACGGGAATACTTTCATCCCCTGGATGGAAGATTTAATTACACAAAACAGTATCAATATGAAAATGAACAAGCTATGTTTTATTGAACCATTAATGGACAAAATGTCGTTCAAGTAGAATTGCATGCTATTTAGATATTCTGAACAGTAACTGTTTTGCTTTTTGTTTTGAAACTTTTCAACAGCGCTAGCATTCTATATATGTAACAAGGTGAACCTTGCACTTTCCTTGCAAAACTGGATAAAGTTCATTTGAAAGTGAGTACACTCGAGCTCCTTTGTTAAGAATCAGTTTTTAAAAGATTGTTGTGGCTGATGTTGGCCAAATCCGAGACGTTAGATTTTATTAAGGATAAAATTTTGCACGAAAAAAAAAATACATTAATGGTTACATGTATTACAATCACACTCTAATCCCAAATGACAAAGCTATACATAACGTATATACATATTTATCCCACGCCTTTAAAAACACAGCCAATCAGAGGCCTTGAGAACCGTTGCATATTCTGCGGTATCCAACGGGTAGTATTTTACCCGGATTGCCCGCCATTACTTGCGAGCGACTATCTAAGAGGCGAAACGAGTATCATAATTGTTTATAATGATTTCATTTAGATTCATCAGTGTTTACTAGAGCTTAAAACGTCAGCACAATTTGCAGCTTTTGTTCTTCGTTTTCCACGCGGGCAACAAATTGGTAAGTATAGTTTTATTTTTTTTAAGCCATGAGATAAATTAGTTGTGCGGTGTTTTTTTCATGGAATACCGTTGAAAATGCCACGCGTCACTTGCATTTTTTTCGTATACACACTCGCCTAAATTCTCGTGTCTATACGGGAATACAAGTGACGCGTGGCATATTCCACGGTATCCCACTCGAAACCATTGCTCCTCTATACTACAATCATTTTGATTTATAAAACCGAAAATTCCATCTCACCTATAACCTCGCAGTTATGAATATTCCTAAGAATATTTTCAGCCTAAAATCGGCCAAACAATAAGAATATCGGGCTTCGCTCCGAGAAACAATCTCGTCAAAAAAAGAGTGTATTGCTCGCAGTTAAGAGTAAAACAAAAAAAAAATAAAATAATTTTTGACAGTAAAGGCAAAAGTCCTTAAAGTTACTGAATAAGAAAAAAAAAACCTTTTTTAAAACATTTTTTGGATTTCTGCATGTTTGCATACTTTGATGTAAATACTAAATAAATATCTGGATTACATTTTTATAACTTTTAATCTTTCCGAGATATTGTAAAAAGCTTTTTATTCTCCGAAAATGTAGTTTTCCCGGAAAGCGTTTCCGTTGGTTTTTGGCCAGATTTTCTATTTTGGCTCCGCACAAACTGGGGCGAAAGCAAAACAGCTAGAACTTGTATTTCATTTTAAATTAAAGAAAATAGTTAAAGCAATAACAAACGACAAAACTATTGAAAATCTAACAATTTGCTATTGAAAGTCAGTTGCGACGTAGACCTGTTTGTGTTACAAGAATGAAATCTATTATTCGTATAAATTGGTTTCTGTTTCATTAGAAGAATCCGTCTTGTCATTCACCTTTGTTGACATTTGTAAACTTTTTAAAACCAATTAAAGTTCCCGGAAACATTTTTAGTCTCCTTAACAAGCGTTTCCATTGCAAAAAAGCATGAGGATGTGTTGGGATTTTTTAAAAAATATTTTATAATGGGAGTATCGCTAAATCAGTTCGTGACTAACTTATTTTCGAAATTTTCAAAGGAAACTAATAGTATAACTATTATAGATTATGAAATTGACATTTTGACAGCAATTAGCCAAAATTGGAATTTTTGCAGACTTGACTTTAAAATGGGAAAAAAATTATAGTTTTTGCCAACAGTGCAAGAAACTACATTTATTTGACTTAAAAAAGGTATTACTTTCCAAGGAAATTATTTAAACGTGACGCGCAAACGCAGTTTTTGTCAAACGTACCTCTATCCTATTCAGTAACCTTAAAATTATTTAAAAATCTCGTCCCAAAATTTAAACATTGGCTATAAAATGATATATGAACGACAAAGTATTGCTAGGTTACAGATTTCATAGAATACAAATGCAATGCGTCGTTGCAATTGCTTTCTAGAACGGTAATAATTTTCACTTTAGTCAAGAATGGTCAATAGGTATAGTTAGCTCTGTTTTGTTAGTCAGAGTTCTTATACCAAGGAATCCATCGTACGTCTTATCAAAGAGTAAATCAAACGTTTGCTAATAGCTGGGGTAGGTTGATTTTTTTAAAATTCCTCTGTTGTCTAACGAGTTTCTCATTCATCTTTGTTCCTGTTTTACCGAATATTTTCTTTACTACTTTAGGTAGTTTTTATTTAGCTTTTTTGTTGCATCGTAAAGCGGACTATGTGGTCTTCAGTTAACAATTAAAATTTTTGTAAGAGCACTTCATTTAGAGGCTTAGATCGGCCGAAAATTAAAAACAGCTTCAGAAGAAGCTCGTTTAGGGCCTATTTACATGAGAGGCGGGACGAACTTCGTCGTCCCAGGATCAAAATCGTCCAGAGAGGAAAAATATATTGTTTACACCAGCAGTTTCATCCCTGAATGCCGGCCATGAAAATGAACTCGTCTCTTCCCGTCCAGGCAAAATTTCATATCGCCCGGGATATGATTCATCCCGCTTAAAAGTGACGGGGCTCATGATATTGTTTCCTCCCGGGGTGAGAAAAGATGAGAGCAATGTTTTCATGGAGATTTCTATTCCGGGTTGTAATCTCATCCCTGTCCTTGGAACCGGGATGACTTCAACCCGGGATGAACTCGTCCCGTTGCCAAACCATATAAACAGTATAGTAACAAGAAAATGACTAAACACAGTGGTAGTCTCATGTAAAGGGCCGCTTATTCTTGTGAAATCGTTGAGCAACTAAAAAATTTTAAACTTTTCACAAAAATAAAAACAATTGAGAGTGAAACAGCCAATTAAATTGAGAATAATTAGCCTTGACAAACTGATGCACTAGTTCTTATAAAAGGCGTATACATGATTTGTTTTTTTATAAGAACCAGTAAATTTTGCTGAGCTTCATTGTTTATAATTTTTGGCGATTTCAGCCACAATTTGTTCTTAATTTGTTCTTATTTCTGTGAGCGGGTTAAAATGATGAGAAATCAAAACAAAAAGACAAGGCATTGAAAACCAATGCTGATCGTCCGTAATTTAAAGAGATCTCTACATTTATCTAAGATTATTGACCATTGTGCATTTTGTCCTCTCTTGCAGTCCTCGCCCACAGGCTGCATTAGTTTCACTTTTCACTTTTTTTCATTCTGAGCCTGAGCTTGTTCTTAAATTGTTCTTAATTTTTGACCAATCTCAGTCTCATTGTTCTTATACAGTTGTTCTTATGTAAAAGGAGTGTAATTGCATTAATCATTTAATGATAAGATAAAGAGATCACAGACAGTTTAATGCAGCTGTCTCATCAGATTTGGAATTTAATTTTGTAGCATTAGAGCGTCTCGATTTTTTACTGTAAATAATTGGTGGCGCCATCTTGACACCAACCTGAACACCATATTAATTTCATGAAAACATATTATTTAAAGTTTCTGTACTCTCAAAAAATGTCACTGGCTGTTACATAGAAGGCGTCTTTCCTTTCATGAGATAATAAATGATAGAATCCTATATTAAGCATTTATTGTTGCTCATTTGTTGAGCGTGTTTTGCCTTGCACTTCTATAACCTCGCCTTAATGGCTACCTCGCCTTAATGGCTAAATACATAGCTAAAATCTTTTTATCAATTGTAGAAGTGACCTCTGCCCAGTAACTTCGCTTTTTATTACCATTAGCCATTACCGCGATGATCTTAAAATTGCTTTATAGACGCTGTTTATACGCAATCGCGAGTCATCTTGGAGTTCTCCACGGCCGTCACCGGAAAGCGTTCACACTGACATTTTGTCGTATTATTTGAGGTCACTTAAAGCACTCGAGAACCCTAGATTATTCTAACATTTAAACAAAATGGTGTACCTTGAACAAGATGACCTACAAATGCATGTGGTTGTTCCTTTTTCTAGAAATCGTTAACCTCAAAGAGTTTGAAATTGCAGAAATAGAGGTTATTTGGAAACATGAATTAAACGAGTTTTTTTCTTTTGTAACTGAAGATGAACACAGCGAACGAATTAATGAAATGAGAGAATGATCTTTGTGATTTTAGGTCATCTTATGGGCGTAATGAACACATAGTCAGAATTATTTTATTCCAAAAACTGTATATTCAAAATAAATCCATAGAAATTACATTGATTTTCAAATACATTTTTGTTTTAAAAAAAACGTTCACAAGTTTTGTTCTCTGTTTCAGAAGTTCATTGTAATCCATTTTAATCACTGGCTATCTTTAATTAATTGTTCTCAGTTTTAGTTGTCTCAAGCAAATGTATTTTATTTGTAACAAGAAAATAATTAACTTGTTTTCGTTTTTAAAAATGATAAATCATTAAATGTTGCCTTTTCTCATCATTTGAGGCTTGTTAGAGAAAAGCAAAGGAATGTAAGTAGTTTCGGTAAAATTATTTCCAAAAGTACTTCAGCAGCCATGTCGTAAACAAAAGTCGCCGAGGTCGTTCTTTTTTAAAAATAACAAAGAAAACTATTGAAGCCAAATTTATGAGCTAATGTATCATAAGAATAGAATAATTTAAATCTTTGAGCAACATCCTTGGAGAAAAGGCAAAGAAAAAAAAAGATTTTGTAACTTTTCGTAATGGCAAAGAAGCAAATACATTTTGTAAAGGACCCTATTAAAGGCAAGAAAACTTTCCATTATGAACAACATACGGCGTTCAGAAATAGCGAAGAAACGAACGATTTTGTAACTTTTCGTTATGGTGTCTCTAAACAGAACAAATGATATCAGAGCCTATCGGCTGGCCCAATACGCATGCGTTTGAAAAAGCTCGGACTTCCCCATAATAAAAAAAAAAGACACGGAGCCGAATTCTTGACTCGTGGCCAACCAGCCCGAGTAAAAAGAGAGTGTAATTGTACCCTTATCATGAGAAGCTCTACTGTCGATAGTGTCAATCAGGTGTTCGAAAATTCCAACGATTTTATGAAGTATTTGCAAGTCTGCGTATTATTATACTTTTAGTTCAGTGGTTCTAAGATGTTGGTAAATCGCGAATTACTTAACGTCACTTTCAGCCTTTAGACTAGCAATCTGCGACTTCGTTGTTTATGTGTAGCGGTATCGGCGAACTCGATAAAAGTTCCTTTTCCATTTGCAGTAACCGGAAATGGCAGGTGTAGATTGACGTGTGTGACATTACTTCCTACTGACGTATTTCCGTTCACGGAAGTCTGTTCACAGAGTTTTGCGACTATCATACCATCAATTGACCTTGTTGACAAAAATTAAATGTCAGCCCTTCTGTTGAACTTTTTCCGAAATACTTTATGATATTATGTTACAGACGAGGGCTGAATATTCTTTTTTATTGTCCTATTTTAGGTTGAAAATATTGTTACCGGGGCCAAGCCGATGGCTGGCTCCAGTCATAAAATGCAGACAGTTTCTGTCGTTTTTTCAACGTTACATTGTTAGAGGTATATCGCTGACTTGAGATATATCGCTGGCTCGTTACTTTTGGGAGTTCTCGCTGGCTACTTATCCGAATTTAATTTTAACAGGCTCAAGAAAAGCAGCATTCGAGCCACGATTTGATACTTAAAATATGGCGGAATAATAACACTGAAGCAATTTTAAGAGTTTTTTGTCTGTGGTTGTGAATTTCGTCAATATTAGTCTCCACAGAAGTGGGGAAGACCTCGAGAAATTAATTATATTTAAATGCAATCCCTTGTCCCACTGGACTCCGGTATAAAGTTCATGTAGTGCTTCTAGTTACGATTTAGTTTTGAAAATCTATCTGGTATCGAAGAGCTCCAAAGGTATTGATGGATCTGCATATCAGCCTTTTCCGGCCATTTTAAATTTGAGTGCAATTGCAATACAATTAGATAGAAATGTTCTTTCTTCAAACATGTGCTTCTTATAATTGAATATATGTTCAATTTCAGCCTCGATACACTTGGAATGTACATTCTTTTATCATTTAAAAGAATGTATGCATCATAGACACACCACTCCAGGCCTAAAACTTATCAATAGAGAAAAATATCGCCCTGGGAACCCCTACAGTTACCATCTACATAACATTGTCCGGCTACGTTGC
>JAOBRB020245013.1:0-11674 GCA_027575285.2 Zoanthus pulchellus | reverse complement strand
TCTGGAAACAGAACAAGGGTCAGAAGAAACGCTGCTGCGACCACCATCTTTGTTTTCATTACCTGACTTCGTTGCTGACCAATCAGAGGCCTAAATTCACTCAGATTGCAACACATTTTTTTGTAGCGAGATAAGTTATGTGTGGGATGTAAAACGCGCAGCATAGCTTTTCAACCTGTTTTGCAGCAATGTTGCGAGACAAGTTGGACGATTTTGTTGCTCGTATTTCCGTGCCTTAAGTTGACTAAGCTTTATTTTTTTGGCTTTTATGATAAAACACTTTTAAGAAACATAAATCGCGAGGACGTGGTGTTCGAGCTGATGTCCTTGGCAAAAATAAAATTAAGCTCATTTCTAAACTTGAGGTTACAATGTCTGATCTGATAAAACATATAAAATTATGTAAAAACGTTGATAAGGATTCCCAATTTATTGAGATACCAGTTGATAGTTCATCATCGCAGGACACAAAAATGTTGAAGACGCCTTACAACTCTTATTATTTGTTTCTTATCATTTATGAATTGACACGAGAAAAACTCAGTTTTTTTACGTTTTACCCCGACAATAAATTAATCAGTAATTACGCATCGAGTCAGGATGACGTAATCGGGGTGAGGAAAACATGGAAAATCATCAGACTACGTAAGGTTTTTCACTAAGGGAAGACGCGAGAAAACTCCAGGTCTTCCTTCATTTGACGACATGGGTAAGACTCGGAGTTTTCCCATGTCTTACCCGGTGGATTATCAGTGGAATACGCACCGAATCGGGGTGACAAAATCGGGGTGAGGAAAACATGGAAAAACAGACGACGTGAGGTTTTCAACTTAAGGAAGACAAGGGAAGGCGCGAGAAAAACTCCAGGTCTTCCTTCGTTTGACGACACGGGCAAGACTCGGAGTTTTTCCATGTCTTACTCAACGAATTATCAGTGGAATATTTGCTTAAGTGGTACGACATGGTAAAACTTGGGGAATATTTCCTTAAGTAGGAAAACATAAAATAATCCTCATGTTTTCCCTGATGGAAAACGTTTGATTATTTGGGTTTTTTGCCGTGTAAAAAATAAACAGAAAGAAAAAGATGTTGCCACAAGTGGGATTTGAACCCACGTTCCCAATATATATATATATATATATATGTTTATATGAAAAATTGGAAACAAAGTATATAATTATAAATTGAAATATGTAGTTGCTAACCAATTTTTGCACGAAGATATCCATAGTAAATGAGCAATTCCAAAGAAAGGTTTTTAAATCTGTTGAATTTGTTTTATTTGAGCAGCTGCAGCAAATGCCCTATAATCCAACGTTTTATATGTTTTTTCAATTGAATGGCTTCAAAATAAGTTTGTTGTTTCTTCAAGAAGCATATAAGAACGTGGAATAGTTTGAACGCAAGTACAAGGATCCGTAAATGCACTAAAACTAGTAGCCAGTAGCCATTTAAAAATTTCAGAGCTTTATAACCGTTTTTTATTATTTTATAGGCCGGCGAACCTGCGACGATCCGGGTTCCATTGCCAATGGGGTGCGAACAGGAAGTCACTTGTGGGAAGGCCAAAAGGTCACTTATCATTGTTTGGGAGATGGTTATTATCTCAAAGGTAATAGGGAGCTGACATGCTCGTCAAACGCATCGTGGAGTTCTCCAGTCCCAACTTGTGAATACTTTGGAGTTGGTAAGAGCAAACAGTATAAGCCTGTCAAAGTAAAAATTATAATTAGTAAGCAACCTTTGCTCACTGGAAATAATATGTGCATGTAATTGGTCAACATCGATCAGGTTGCTTCGATATATCAGAAAACATACTGCCAAAACCATTCAAAAAAAAATATAGGTAGCCAAAGGCTACATGTTCTACATGTGTGGGATACTGCAATAGTGCTGGGTTGATGAAACTCATTCTTAGTCATTAACATTACAACAGCAAAGTTAACTAGTTTCTTCTTCTGTCTATCAATTTTTACGTTTTAGCGTTTGCTCAGCTGATATGTAATCTAATCATTCTATAATAGTATTGCTGGTTTTTAATATTTCGTATCTACCCTGATTGCTGTTGATTTCTCGGGCTAATTGGGGCAAACTTTGTCCAGCTTTGGGATGTCTTGCTAGCTAACAGAAGCAATAGCATTAGTGTCAAATACTACAGGTGCCCTGTACAAAAACGACAAAAGACAGCTAATGAAACACGACAAGTAAATTTAGCTCGCGAACAATATTTGCAAACAAAGTCGTGTATACAAGAAAAAATTGCACATTTGAAACACAATAGTTTATTTTGAAAAGACAATTATGAACTTAAACTTAATAAACTCAAAATGTATTTTATTAAAAATGCAACTTGATAACTTAATAACTTCAATCCTAACGGTAAAATATTTAAAAGCGCAACAAAAGTTTTTATTGCAGCCCAAAAACTGAATTGATCGAGAAAAGTTTTAACAAGTAATCAAGGTGTGATTAACAGAAAAGTTCAGAAACGGAAACTTAAAGTGCCACTATGACGAAAATCGCATCATTCAAATCAAAGACATTTTAAAACATGGAGAAGAAGTTTGAATGCTGTTTACACTTTTAGTTTCAGAAATATTCAAGTTTTAAAAATATGCAAATTAGTTGATTTATGACGTCATATACTCAACCGAATTTTGATCAGATATGATAAACAAGGGTATCTCAGTCAATTTGTATCAAATGTTTGACTTTTTCCTGAAAGATTCCATTAGAAGTGCTCTGCAATAATATTTTTATGAGCTTAGCAATTTTTGTTACCATGACAACATATTGGCTCAAGATCTCCACGATATTAAGGGTTTTTTTGATATTTTCTGGTTTGCTATTTTGAAATATGCTAATGTTCCTTCTGTGCACAATCCAGAAAGTATATAAATACAGCAGGTTGAATTAATGGTTTTGTTTAAAGTTTTCCAAGCTTAAAATTGCTAAAAACATTGAAGTCCGGTTAGAGGGGAGTAGAAAAGAGTTTATTGCCATGGCAACATGAATTCTTATAACTGTAGGTATGTTGCATTTACCTATCAAGCTTCAAAGGTTGCTGCTTCAAATTAATCAAGGTAGTGCTAGTTATATACTTGATGTAATATTTGGTTGAGTCTTACGTCATCAGTTATCTTATTTGCGTATCTTCCTCATTTTAATTTTTTTCGATTTTGAACAAATTTTTGTATGAAGACAATCAATTGGCTTTCTCTAATCCATATTAGGCATTGCCAAGTAAACATCTCACGTTGTGTAGTCCCCAGGGATCGTGTTTTCAGTTTATAAGGTGATGGTATCGTTGAAGTGTCTTGTCGCTGCTGTAGCCACCTTTAAACGTGAATTTTTGCTCATTTTGGGCCTCTTTTGCCTCTTTTTACTACTGGCTAGCATCATGAAACTTGAAGGTAGCATTTGAGCTTACTTGCTGAAAAAAAAACCAGCGAGGTGTCACATAAACAGTGGATGTAGCATGTGATATCATCTGGCGAATCTGTTAGAGCAAAAACAAAGGCTTCCTTGTATGTTTTTTTACATTGAAGAATAGTAGCAAATCTATTTTATTTTTTCTTTTTGATGTGGATGCCGATACGTTTAAAACATAAAAAAAATTAAAACAAATAAATTATCTGTCAATTTTTATTGTCAAACTAGTACAAAAAGCCTTGTATAATAGCAGAAAAACTGTAATGTATATTTAACAATTAGACATCGAGGCCTCATGGACTACGAGACAATAGCGCATGAGTCCGAAGGCCGAATAGGCTAATGCCTCGTAGTCCATGCGGCCGAGAGGTCTAATTGTTTTAGTAATATCTAAAAATGTTAAGCAAGAATTAGATAAAAATGCAAGCTAATTTTGAGATGCTAAACGAGTGAGTTTTTCAATTTGGAATTCTCGTTTTTATCCGTAAAAAAATCTATAAAAAAGTAACAATACCTTTGTTTTATTTTAACTTACCATTGGATATTTTCATTCCATACTAAGTATTTTTTTTTCTCTTGTCCGGTATTGAACTATTTAGAAGTTTAAAACAATTGTCATTTGACACTTCCACAAAACGCGAATGAGGCGCCATTGTTTTCCCAAAGTCGTCACCTCGGACTATCACGAATAGACCGAGATTAGGCAGCCAATAAGATTGTAGTATGTGCAATAGTCCTTATCTTAGAAAATATTAAAAACAAATATAACTATTATGACATCATATATAGTGCAATATTATTGTCATTATTATATTATGAAATGGGGGTGGTAACTTAAAGCATGAAATATTAGTACTAAAAAAAATAAATAAAATCATATTATAAAACTGAGCACTATCTGTGCCAATATTTGGAAAATTGATGAAAATAGGTATGTTTAAAAATTAAGTTATCAAATTTCATCAATCTCAAGGAGATTGATGAATAATTTTTGCTTCTGGAGGGCGTAATGGAAACTTTTTCCTGATCACTTTTGCTGCTCTGTTTCTACCTTAAGCAAACTGTGTGGTTATGGGCAGAGTACGAGTCCACTCGGGCTTAATTCCTGGCTTGTACATATTTCTGTTATCATATCAAACTCAACCCATATTTAACTCCAGTTAGTTTTTCTGGCTGACCAAGAGCAATTTTTTTAAAATAATATTTACACTACCATAGGTCTTACCATCTTCAGTTCTGATGCTTTTGGCCAGTTTGGTTCTTTCACCTGCTGCTATCCTTAGATGTGAAATTATTTGTTTGGTTTTTCTAGGATCGTGGGCAATTTCTTTCATAATTGTATGCTTAAATTCTGCTGAATTAGCCCTAACAATACTATCTTGGGCTTTGATAGTACATTAAAACCACAGGCAGAATTGGATATTTTGTCATTGTAATCATTTACCTTTGCATTTTGTGTAACGAGATGTGGAATATGCATAAGAGTATGATCTTCTGAGTCATACTGAATTACCCTTTCCTTTATTTTAAGTAAGTATTTTTGGTATGCAGTCCTTCTCTCAGTCTATTTAAGATTTTTGCATGCTATTTACTCTCTTGAAAATGTATTTGCCACAGATTTGGAGCAAGAATTCCATACTGTAAATCATTAAAGTCCTTGAAGATGTAGCCATCTAAACAGGTTGGAGCTTGAAAGGATCACCTATAAGGATTTACAAAATATTTTGATTCTCTGGATCAGCATCCTTATTAAGGAAAACACTCCGAATTATTCTAGATTTTGTTCTTTTTTGCTTTGTTGTTTTTTTTCCTTTTCCTGGTTAGAGGCATCTGAATATTCATCATCGTTTTGTTCACTAACAAATTCCAAAGGCAGGTCATCAATGTCAATTTTGTTAAATCCTTTCACATATGTATTGTCAGAACAGGAATCATACTAAGCAGCCCAGTCAGCAATGTCACTTTTTCTAGTTTGAAAAGTATCTTAGTGCACCGTTGCAAAAGTCCGCTGCTGAATACATCATCAAATACATCCTCCATTGTTTTGATCTCGTCAATATGTTTCGAATAGTGAACCCTGCTCTCTGGGGGTGCTGTATTGATAAACACAACCTTTCGTGAAGACCTTCTCATTGCCAGCTGAAGCAGCAAATGCGCTGCCTGTCGAGCACTTATCTTAACATGTTCAGAAACTTGTTTTCAATATCTCGAACGTGTTGTTTTATAGTTGTATTTCCTTTCCTGGCTTCATTGCATGTTTTCCGTAGTCACTCACTCATCCCGTTCTGTGCTTTTGATATGTCCATGTTGACTCTCCATGCTTCAAGATGAGCAGGATTATAACTATTTATTCTTAACTCACTAGTTTTCTCTTTAAGAATATAATAGCAGGGCCACCTTGCTGATACGCAACTCCATAAACCATTCTCCTATTTTATCAAAAGGAGCGGCATTGCTCATTAGCAAATGCTGAATAAATTGGTTTACTTGGTAATCAAAGTGCCTAGCACATGTTACAGGATCACTCTGAATCAATTTACACCTTCCCAATTAAGAGTTTCTAGCTGTGTATTACTACAAGTTTTGTTATCTATATTGCTACCTAAAATTCTCACTAAATGAATCCAATGTCTTCCTGCAGAAGAGAAGCTACAAAATAGTGTGGCAGGGCCCACCTGTCTAATCATAGCAAATATATCTCGGTTTGCCATTTCAAAGTAGGGTGGTGAGCTTCGCAATGCTCTTAAAAACTAAAAGCCGTCATCAAGATGTGTGATTCTATCCAAAGCTCCTTCTTGCTTTAAATAACCTGGCCAGCTTTTAAGGATGTAACATTTCCTTTGCACTTTCTAAGAGCAATTCGAGTCTTTCCCAAAAGTATTTCCATTTGAAATTTCATTGTTTAAAAAAACAAGTTCTCAATACATGTTGCAGCTCTCCTATCTGACCTTCTTAATTCAGATTTACATATGTTACTGTAAAAATATCCAAGGTTAAAATAGCTCTTCTGCATATTTTTCCAAGAAGATACTAAGTCATTTGCTAAGTCTCAGCTGGTGCAACATTTAAAATACACTGACGCTCATTTTCATTGAGGTAATCTGTTGTTGTTAACATATGGTATCAGTAACACTAGTTACATTTTGTGCTTCATCTTCACTCCAATCTTTTTCATTTTCATCACTACATTCATCTGGAGTTGGTACATTACTGCTACTTGAAGTACTGCATTCAGCATTATCTTTGCATCAATTCTTTGCACTTTCTGAGTGCTCAATTCTGTTTCTTCAACATTGTTTTCTAGCCATGTTTCATCAAATTTTGTCCTTTCTTCTTTGTACAGTTCACTATTACTCTTCAACCATTTTGCTGCTTGCGCCACTTTTATAGGTCTTGCATTCATGGACAATGCGGACATTTTGTGTTGACGTTTCCGCTTCAAGTTCATTTTAATAGTACCCATATTTGCATTTTGTATGGGAAGCATTGATAAGGAATTAACTTCATCGGCGGCAAAATTAACAATATTTGTATTTATTTTAAGTTGCTTTCCTCTTGGTGCTTGGATTAGCTTTTGAAAAGTTAATCTAGTTCATTGAGGTAAAAAAAAGATGGCTATCTGGAAATTTCATCTTATTTGCAATTGTAATTGGTGAAACTTTATCATTTGACAAACCCATTCTGTGCCATTTGAATCGGTTTATGTTTATACCACGGTTGATCACAGCAGCTACATGTGTATACAATATCATGAAATCTATCTATTGCATCTTTAATTGTTAAACATGGCTGAAAGGGTTTCGATCTATAAGTTTTCATATATGTTTTCATATATTGTGACTGTTTTTTTTTTGCTTTTTGAAAGTTTAGCCCGGTACTTTTGGAATAGTTACCTTTTATTCAATTTCTGCTCAACTGTCAAGTTTGACTGATACAATCTCATATATTCAGCCGTTCTCAGTTTCTCTTCAACTGTTAATTTTGAAATACAGTCCTTCACATTCTCTGCTAGCGTATTATTTAGCTCACAAGTTTAGTGCAACTGATATTGTTTAAAACTGTCTGTATTGTTAGGGCATGTAAATTGTGTAACATTGTAGGTTATTCTTTCAATGACCTCTGCACCCCACTTTGGAGTAATGATTTTAGAGTTTTTAGATTTACTCAAGTTCCTCGAAGTAGCCACTCTATTTTGAGATTCCTCACCTGTAGCATCTAATGGTGAATAGCTTTCTACAATTAGTTTAATTGTGAAACAGTTGAAACATATTGCATTTCATATAGATGACGTATAAAGATTTGTCATAATTCTTGCTGAGAACTAACAGCTTCAATAACTGTATCATCTGCAAAATTATAATGAGATTCAGTAATATGTATTCTTAAATTCATTCTATCTGTTACTGTCTGAATGATATATATATACACTGTAAATTTTAGGGTGTTGATTCAACTCCAAAAGTAGAGTGAAAAAAGGTACAGAACAGCTCAATTTTGGAAGTAGTTTTCACTCCACATTTTTCACTCCTTTGAAGGAGTAAATTTAACTCTAGGAATAGAGTTGATTTGACTCCATAACTGGTGTCAAAACAACTCTCTATTTCATGGAGTGAAATTAACTCTTATTTTGTATCCACTCCTTTTGCAACAGAAGTGCTTCTCTTCAATCCAGCATGGAGGGAAAGGGTAATCAAAGAGCAAAACGTCAATGAAATGTTCTCAAGTTTCACATCCAGTAAATGTAGTGACAACCCTGTTGTTACTATTCTACAATCTTGGTCAGAGTATGGATTAAATAATGTTCCAATTGACTGTTTTGAAAACGTTTTTTTAAGATATGTAAACATATTTCATTCTAGTAATCACTTTGGCTTTTTATATTTTGTTTCTTTTTATAATTGAATGTTTAGGAGTTAAATCCATCTTTTGTAACTGCGTTTTTTTAAGGTTACCTAAGGCACTCCACAATTCTTCGCGGCAAGCGGGAATATTTACTGCAGCTGAAAGCTTGGCTCCGAGAAGTGTATCCACGCTTTTCCATTAAATGGCAATTATGCTGGAGAGGCAGCCACCATGGTTTTTCTGCATCCAGTTTTCATTTCCTCTGTGGTAACAAACGTTCAACAGTCACTATTGTCAGGGTTGGTAACTACATATTTGGGGGGTTCACCGATCAGTTGTGGGGAGGTAAGGAAATAATATAAACACTTTACGGTATTCATATCTTCTGTTTTCACTGTGATAACAAAGGTCCTAAAGTCACTACCGTCAGGATTGATAACTACATATTTGGGGGGTTCACGGATCAGGCGTAGGGAGGTTAATAAAAAATATGTTCATTTTATGTTATCGATACCTTATATTCTCTTTGGGATAACAAAGATCCTACACTCATTATCGTCAGGGTTCGGAACTACATATTTGGGTTTTCACCGATCAGTCTTAGACTTCACCGAGTAAGTAAACTAATGGTTTCACCTAAAGAATGTATTAGAATATTTAATTCATATAATTTCATTTTTAATTTTGTTTTTTTTGAACCCTTGTTGGGCATCTCGTGCACCTGAAAAAGTCTCGCCTTTTTAAGGCAACCAAACGCTATGCGGTCAACAGTATGTTATGGACCGGTAAATGATGAACCTCAATATTTCAATTTTAATTCAAAAGTTCTCAAGACTCCAGTTTGGATAAAAATTTATTCAAAAGCTTCTTTCTGTTCATCTTTGACATTTGGTATAATTTTATAACAAAACTCTTATTGAACTTAACCTTTGCAAATCAGTATGTTTTGTGGTTCCTCTCTGATTTTGGTATATAGCAAAACATATGTTAAGCTTAACTTTAGGAAATCAGTATGTTTTGTGGCTCATAGTTAGTATAACAAAACTTTTATTGATCTTAACCTCGGGAAAGCAGCTTTTTTGTATTCCCTCAACGGTTATTTTTAGCTCGGCTCTGAGTCAGGTAACATTCGCAGTCTTGAGACCATAAACCTTACTGTTTTTCACGGTTCCAGTCAATTGCTTATAATTTCTGAAGAGCTACTTTAGCTTAAAAACATTCATCACTGTGGGTTTTTGTTAACCACATGGTATGGTGACTCGATTGGGGACTAGAAGGTCAACTTGTCGCTCACCCATCAAATCTCCAAGACAATCACTTCAGATCAAGCTATCACTATAATTACTATTATATACACAGTATCTGTGCAATATATATACCGTGTGTTTTCTCTCCAGGTTCTTGCGGGCATAAAAGAAGTTCAAAGTTGCTCCTCTTTACTCTGCACAATAATCACGGCTATGGATCTCAGAAACTTCACCTCAGATCAAGCTATCAATATAATGTACATAATATCTATCTGATATACAGTGTGTTCTCACTCCAGGTTCCTGTGGGTATAAAGGAAGTTCCTCTTTACACTGTGCAATACTCAATGCTATAGATCACAAATACTTCACCTTAGATCAAGCTATCAATATAATGACTATATTAAATACATGATATGTATCTGATATACCATGTGTTTTCACTACAGGTTCCTCTGGTTGTAAAAATTATTCCAATTCGTTCATCTTTACTCTGTACAATACTCACGGCTACAAATTTAAACCTCAGTAACATCAGCTCAAATCAAGCTATCAGTATAATGATTATGATAATCATAATATGTATCTTTTATACCGTGTGTTCTCACTCCAGGTCCATGCGTGTATAAGACAAGTTCCAAGTCGTTCCTCTTTACTCTCTACAATACTCACGGCTACAGACCTCAGAAACTTAATTTCAGATCAAGCTCTTATTACCAACACGCCATCCGCACATGCAACGAGTACGGTCCCACGTTCGGTAGTGGTTCCGACCTGCACATCAGGAACAACGCCAACACCAACACTGGATCATACACAAAATCAGGGCGAACGTACCAGGCCCCGCACGGTTGCTCCAACGGTGGTTCTAGTTGTTCGGTTCTAGCAGGAAGTTATGCCAGTTGGAAAGTGTCAGACATTGAAGTGTTTTATATGTCCAGTTAGAACTACGATTAAGGAAATCAATGTAAAATATATAATAACTGATCTCATTAAAATCTTTTGATTCCTCTCTGCATTATATTAACCAATACCACAGTTTAAGTATCTCAGCAAAAAACGGGGGCGGAAAAACTATAAGGGGTAATTTTATTAACTTGCTAAACAGACACACTGCAGTATTTTAATAATGTTGTCTGGATTTGGAAGCGAGCAGCATTATTAAAAATATTGCAGTGTGTCTATTTAGCAAGTATAAGAAATTACCCCTGAGAATTTTTCTACTAGCTTATGCTAGGACATCTAGATTTTGGGATTTCTTTGAGGTAATTGAACTTTCAATAAGATCAGTTATCATTTCTTACGAAAGAAATAACGACAATGATGATGCAATCAAGAATCTAGTTTTAATTTCTTGCTTTGAACTCTTAATTTACTTGTAGTTTTGTTTGTACAGATACCAATTAGATTATTGCCATTTTCCACTGACTTTTTATCAGAAAGTTGCGAACTGCCGTTTTTTTCTTTAAAGTCTACTTTTATTATTTTCCTGCACAGTCTCGGTTACTTCTGTTTCTACTTTTGAACATTTTGCTGTGACTAACTCATCCTTTACATTAGTGTCTGCAGGCTGCAAAACTGCGCTCATTTTTTTGTTTCATAGAGGAATAGGTGCATTTGTAGGCTCTTACACCCTCTATGGAACGATGGCCAGTTGTTTCCTGAATAACGTGCTCTGGAACCCACTCGCTGTACAGTCTAGTTGTGTAGGTCCGTCGCTGCGACTGATTAGTGTTATGACCTTCAAAACCTGCCTTCCCGGTAACTTTCTTCACAACATTCCCCAACGTTTCCCTTCCTGCCATATTTTCCCCTTTGGTTTAGGAAGAGCACGTAAATAAAACGCATTATCAATTGTACTTTCTGGGACGTGTTCCAGGTATTTTTTGTAAAGCTCAGCTGGGCAACGCTCTGGCTTGTCTGAATTTCTGTTAGCCCTTACTGTCTAAACTCTCAAATGTGCTAAGCCCCCATTATTGTTATTACCGACATCTTCCACATAATTTAAAAACTCGGTACCAGGGCTTTAACCTTCATAAATGTAGCTTCCTTTAGATCTAATATTGTGAAAGATCTAAAAGATCTAAAGGAAGCTACATTTATGAAGATTAAAGCCCTCCAATGTGATTTACAACAGGAAAGAAATAAACTCT
>JAOBRB020244911.1:0-11675 GCA_027575285.2 Zoanthus pulchellus | reverse complement strand
GAATTTGGGTTCCGGTTAAATGGATTATCCCAGAGCTCTCGATTCGTGGCGCTGACCACAAGGATCGTGGCTCTGGGGACGAGATTGTTTAATACCTTGGTGTAAGAACCTTTGAAGTTCGCGAGTGACGTAATCAAATAAGACAATGAAATCAAAACAATGGATAGAACGAGCATAATAGTGACAGGTTCTTGCACCGAGGATGAGCCCTAAACTTTGATTTGGGGTCACTGGAGGGCGCCTCACAGACAGCACTCCAATCGACTTCTTATATTTTTGATATTTAACTTTATACCTTTACACTATCACTTTCTAAATCAACGATAATCTACACAAGCTTGGAGACTCTCTTTCTACAAAAGTAGCATTAGCGGATCATGTCTGGAACGCAATCGAGGGTGATGTTCAAGTTTATTCAGTATAATTCATTTATATATTAATTACAGCTGTCATTTTCCTGCAAATAGCTTGAGGCTAATCTAGGCAGGACAATGATCGTCCGAAACGGCATTTCTAAAGTCAAACCTACTAGGCGTGGAATTAGAGCTTGCTGCCGTAAAACTCGATCGGTTACTCTACTTAATGCCCACGGTAACCACACTCCCTTTTTTTTTTGCTAAGATTACACCCGAAGGTTTATTTACAAAGCATTTCTTTATTTTGTACTTTTTTGGTTCATGGTTTTACAACTTGAAATTTTGAAATGTTTGTTTTTCTGAAAGCTAGCTTTCTTATTTTTCTTCTTGGGTCTTGTTCGCGTTTTTTTGAAGGTTCTTGACTTGTCCATTTGCTGTTGCCCTAAGGCTGGATTATAGTTTTGAGCCTGAAGGCTGGTTTTGGCCCGAAGGCCGGTTTTAAGCCCGACCGAAGGTCAGTTTTGTGCCCGAAGGCTAGTTTTGTGCCCGAAGGCTGATTTAAGCCCGAAGGCATGGTTTGTGTGTCCGAAGGCTGGTTTATGTGCCCGAAGGCTGGTTTGTGTGCCCGAAGGCTGGTTTGTGTGCCCGAAGGCTGGTTTGTGTGTCCGAAGGCTGGTTTGTGTGCCCGAAGGCTGGTTTGTGTGCCCGAAGGCTGGTTTGTGTGCCCGAAGGCTGGTTTGTGTTCCCGAAGGCTGGTTTATGTGCCCGAAGGCTGGTTTGTGTGTCCGAAGGCTGGTTTGTGTGCCCGAAGGCTGGTTTGTGTGCCCGAAGGCTGTTTGTGTGCCTGAAGGCTGTCTTTGTTTTTTAAACCATCTTCAACCTTCGGAATATTCAAGTGATAATCTGTCTATATCTAATTTGCATTCATTCATTCATTTTGAATTAAATATTCAAGTTGACACCTTTGCAGAACCAAAGTTAATAGAGTTAACTGGTTATGAAACTCGATATCTTTCTTTGTTATAACATTTTGTTCTCCTTTTCTCTATTGAAATATGACGTTGAAGGTGCACAAATAACAAAAGGCTTTGAGATGTAAATGAGCAAACGTTCAATAAACTAATGTTCATCACACCAGGAACAAAAGGTCCTAACCGTGACCTTGCACACAACATGAAACAAAGAAACATTGTAATCTTCGTTGTAGTTTGCTAAGTTTCATAACCACTAAACCAGTCCATTCTAGCAACTTTGGCGGAACCTGCTAACTCAAACAATGGAACATAGGAAAAATAAAAAATCAAAACATTATGTGATACCAACTATTTTATCTAGTAATACAGGGTCACTTGCAACGAAAATTAACGAACAACACCAAGTTGCTGTACTTGATTCTGTTTCTACTATCTGTGTTATTGAAACGTGGCTATCTTCCAACGTTCCTGGCCCCTGTGTGTCAATAGACCATTTTACAGTTCCTGAAAGGTAACCAAGCTTCTACATGAAACTGAGGCTTATGGTGACCTGACACAGTTAGAGAAGTTGAAATAATTATCATAAGAAAGACTTTCACATCTCTAACTGTGTCAGGTCACCCTTAGCCTCAGTTCCATGTAGAAGCTTGGTTACCTTTTAGGAACTGTAAAATAGTCTATTCCTGGCTTCATTCTGTCTCAAAAAGATCGATCTGGCACGTCTGATAGTGGAGTGTATATCTATTTGATCATAAAATTCCTTGTAAGCTCTTAGAGGCTTGAGACAAAGATGGCGTCGAATCCATCTAGTTGTCCCACAGACATGTACAGCCCAAGCTCTATCTATGTACAACAAATAAAACATAAAGACTTTTGTATGGAGCTTTTTAGACATACATGGAGGCAGTTAAAATTACAAGAATTATAAATAAAAACGACTTACTTTATGCCAAATGTGTGTTGTTTACTTCTGGTGGGGTTGTTATTCTGGTTAAACTTGGTTTACGCGATGTTTTTGAATCGCGGTTTTCTCTGTATAAATAAATGTAAAGGCCACACACTTCACACAGGACAGCTTTGCCGAACGAAGTCAAAAATCTTCTGCTAACCTGTTTCCACGGCCACGAATTTAACGCAGAATTCAAGTGAAAAGGTTGATCTTTCATTTCAATTCCCCACCAACATAATTGCAGCTATATCAGCGATGCCAGCCGGCTCTTAGTGTCTCCATTGAAACGATAAAACGACGCACTGAGATCCGCGTACAAATCAACCCTGACATAGCGATAGATTCGAATTGTGCTTGGTAACCAAGTTTCTGTCTAGCCCCACGCGTCTTTGTTTCCTCAGTTTACAAGGTATACGTAAAGCTCAATAACTCAATAAAAAATAATAGAAATCAACGTGCCGAACCAGTCGTTGTAAAAGACCTATAACAAATCAACGTCCCGTATTGAATTGACACGAATATGAAGCGAGTTGACTCAAACAGTCGCCACGTCCATCATGGCGAGAAGCTCATTGGAAGACATCTTTTAGAAAAGTAAGAATTAAAACGACAGAAAACTCGCCATGTTGATTTGACCATGGAAAAACCGCTTACTTATTACAGCGTGGGCTTACACGTTTTCGACAATGACGATAGATAGATAGATTCATATAATAGACTGAAAACCAAAACCTATACTTGGTCTACCACAGGTAGCCCGAGTAATTAGTAAATTCAGCATTCAAAATCTGGCAAATAGCTTAATTCCATTTCAGTGAAAATCAAACGGAAAAAACGAACAAAAAAGTGTGGCTAAGTGGTGCTCTTGTCAGTCTTGACAGCCAGCATGACCGACCAAACCTTAAACTTGTTTAAAGGAGAACTGAATGTTAAAACTAACATTATTTTGTTTTAGTCAAATCACATCACCGTGGTCACAAATGAACTTGTATGATATAACGAACGCTACGATATTCAGAGCATAAACATGTCAGTAAGCTTCGACATTTTGACATTTTTGTGTACCGTCTAGGTCTTAAGAAGAATCTTTCTTTAAGAGAAGCAAAAAGCTACACAGTAACCATGTTTTTTTCTCGTTTTAGTCATCGTAACGTACGTCATAAATTACCGCTGATATCACATAGAATACAATACATTAAAACTTTATTTTGACACGGTAAAATTTTCAGTACATTAATTAAAAACAAAAAAAAACAATTACAACTGATTTCCAAGATTGCCATGTGGGAGTTACTTAGAAACTATAGTAATAATTTAGGGAATTCTTAAATAGTGGTAAGGAACGAAGCACTCTTACGTTTTGAGGCAGACTATTCCATAATAGGGCCCTACTATAACAAAAGCTTTGTTTTAAATAGTTAGTTCGTGGCTTGGATAAATTAAGTTTTATTTCAGAGTTTCTCAAATTGTGCTCACTGTCGCGAACAGAGAATAGAGTTTGTAGGTAATATGCAGGGGCGGATACAGGGGGGTGAATTGGGTGAATTTTCACCCCCCTTTTCTTCAATTTTTTGTTAAATTATTTGTACTTGCCACCCTTCTTCTCCTAGAGCCACTGGTAAATTCTTTGTATTATTCACCCCCATTCTAGAATTTCTGGATCCGCCACTGACATGGTGCATTATAATTGAGTATTTTAGGCGCTGTAAACAACAAAGATTGTTGAGGTGCAAAGTTATTTAAAAGAGAACTAGCGCTTGCATCATAGCCCGACCTCTTATTAACTCTTACTGCTCAGTTCTGTAGCTTCTGTATTTTATTACCGACAGTTTCTCCCAAACCGTCCTAGACTGAGCAGCAGTAGACAAAATGAGGTTGTATCAAGGCTTAATACAACTGAACTGCTGTTCTCGTAGTTGCAAAGGGCCTAATACGCAAACATGGGTTGACCAAGACAGGAATTTATCGATATGTACTCCTAAGGATTTAACACTATCGACTTTGTTGATTCAAAAGCTTCATACATTTGTTGTACTAAGCTTGAATAATCAAATGATGAATACTTATTTATAGGGTTCAGTTTTCCTTTAAAATTAACGTGTGATAGTTTCAACGTGTGACATTAGAACACTTAAGTGTATACTCTGATAAACTGATAACTTTCGCTGAGTGAAATTCTCAAACCTTTTTGAAGTTTGTTCAAGTCTCGGCCATTTTCAACTCACGGCACTCTTAAGGCATGTGTTACTAAAAACTGTCACAGTCATGTGAAGATTACAACAGATAATGTGAAATCAAATAATTTTTATTACCTGCAATTTTGTACAGTGATCGAAGGTTACATATATAAGCAACACATAAATATTATTAGTATAAATTTACAATGTTCTATTGTGAATCTGTGAATTTGATTGGCTCTTTCACTATTTTTTTACCTGCTGATAGAAAACAGTTGTGAATAGCCAATGAAAATCGTTCTTCTATCAATTTTGACCAATCACGAAGCTTCATGTATATGACTGACAAAAATCGCTTGGAGAAAAAAGAAACAATGGCGTCGCGACAATTTGCCGAAGTTTAGGATCAAGAAATTGAATTTTTAATTGAAAAAGCAGTTCCAGAAAAAACGAAAATAGCGACAAAATATAGAATGAAAAGTTTTAATGGTAAGATACATGTAAAAATGCATTTGACATACAATTTTGTTCAACAAAAACATTTTTTCTCCCAACCAAAGCTAAAATTTATCACTTGAAATGAATCGGATGTAAACACAAAAAAACTTTTTTTCCTAACAGTTACTCCACATTTTTATGCAATGAGAACATAAAATTAAAACAATTAGACTACTCGCCCTTGTTTTCTACGAGCAATAGTCAACTCGGCTGCGCCTCGTTGACTATTTGCTTGTAGGAAACTCGGGCTCTTAGTCTAATTGTTTTAAAAGTAGTAATCGTGGATTATTGTAAGTGCGTTTCCTTCCACTGAAAATCGATTTGTTGTTAGATTCGTAGTGCAAAAAATCTGTCGAGTGATTTATTTTTTCTCCTTGGGAGATTCTTGGGAGATCTTTTTTTAATAAAAAATAATAAGAATGTTGTCTTTCATATTATGTTTTCAATTATCTTCCTCCACTTGGTTGATCGCAAAGAAAATGACATCAAAAGCTTTGCAACCAAGCCTGATTATAAGGTACTAAAACCTGATCGATCAACGTAAGGCATGGAAGCGAGGTTAAGTCAGTGAGCGACATTTTTTGTCGAAAAGCTATAACATTATAGTATTGAACGAATTTAGGAAGCGCTCGTTCAACTCACGCAACAATAAAGGCGCTGACACACAATACAACATTTCATGCAACATTTTATGCAACATTTCATGCAACATTTCATGCAGCATTGCGTGCAACCGGGTTGTTGCAGCATGTGTCCACCGATGAATTTTGTTGCATACAATGTTGCATGTAACAAAGCTGAAGTTGAATCGCGCTCTACTCAGACAACATTGCGCCAAGCAAGGTTTTTTTAAAGGACTTCTTGTTGGAAGCCGTTTTGATTCTTGTAATGTTGCATGGTTAAGCATGCCACACAATCACAAGAAATTTTGCATGATTTCGTTGCACCGTCAGTCCACCTCTAAAATATTTGTTGTACGTAATGGGGGATGACTACGGAACCCCTGGAACCCTCCCTGTGCCACGCCCAATAGTCAAATTGGCCCTGCCTCTATATGTATATGAACAGCGGACACAAACAATAGTCTAATTGGCCCTGCCTCCCATGTGTTTGAATAGCGCGGACACAAACAATAGTCTAATTGGCCCTGCCTCCCATGTATTTGAATAGCGCGGACACAAACAATAGTCTAATTGGCCCTGCCTCCATGAACTGAAATAGCAGACACAAACAATAGTCTAATTGGCCCTGCCTCCCATGTATTTGAATAGCGGACACAAACAATAGTCCAATTGGCCCTGCCTCCCATGTATTTGAATAGCGGACACAAACAATAGTCTAATTGGCCCTGCCTCCAATGTACTGAAATAGCAGACACAAACAATAGTCCGGCTAATTGGCCCTGTCTTCCATGCATTTGAATGGCCGTTAATCACCGAAGCGTTGCATATATATTGCAGCTTATTGTCAAGAATGGAATAATCAGTCATGTACAATGAGTTGAACTTACCTTGTTCCCCAAGGGCATTGGAATAATTAACTTGATAAACCCTGTTACAGCGGCTTTTACTGATAGTTTTACCCTGAACATTAGCAATATTGCTCGAAAACGTTGAAAAACTTTTATTAACTTAGTTTATATACTTTAATTTTAACTTTGATAAGAGTTTACTTATCAAGTTTTCAAAGCAACGACGTTATAAATCGTCTTGGAAGCAGTTTACGCAATCAATCTTATACAAAGAACTTACTCTAAATGAACGCGTGAAGATGTTAAGATAGCAAGTCAATGCTTGGCAGTGGATTAAGCCATGCACAGCTAGTTAAAACAGGCTGAGCTTTCGGGTAGAATTATAACTGCTCTTTTTGCTATCAATCAATTTAAGCTTCGGTAATGGTTTGCCGGTTTCAGTAGTTTCTTCATTTTGTTGATTGTGATACTGTAATGCAAATGTATAATGTTGCAGTATAACTAAAAATTTTCCAAAGCCGAAATGGATATTTTTCTATGCCGACTGAGCTTCCATTATTGTGAAGGCTTTAATTATTATTATTGTTATTAGTTTTCTTCAGTTACGTTAGTATGCAGTTTCTATAGTATTCGAAAGTAAATAATGATTTATTCCTTCCTTTTTTTCTTTTCATTTGCATGTTGACATTTATCTAAACATAAAAGGCATTGAAAGACTTTTTGGAGAAACAAAAATATATCATTTGTTTCATGTTCTCGTGTTGACTGAAGTATGAATTATATTCATTTTATTTAAAAGAGAGCCTCATTTGCCAAAAGATTTTGTATTTAGATAGACTCATGATTAAAATGTTTTATGTCCTGTACGTCCGGTCGATCCGCTCTTTAATGTTTTTTAAAAACATAACTATATCATGAATTAGTACTAGTTTAGAGTGCTGCCGAGCAATTTACTGATGTGCATTTAAAAAAAAGTAGTTTCCCTTTTTAAGTTTTTAGGTTTTAGAGATTTTTTTTTGTGCCTTTGTTGATGTGATTGACTGAGTAAGCTGGTTGTTCTGCACGCAAAGAATGTCCAATCGCAATCAGACATTCTGTGTCGAAAAAAAGAGCAAACGGAAATTTTACTGCAATTGATATAAATTTTTTCTCTTTTTCAATGTAATGACAATTTCGAAAATTGCTGCTTTAATCTGTTTTATTGGAAACTTAAGTGCCAATGAACGTACAATAATTGTTGGTTTGGCTTAAATGATAATCATCAATTCAACTTACTACCTGAGAATGGCCGGTTAAAGTCTCTAATTTGCAATACATCATGAAGAATTGCACTATGTTTGTTTCTCGTAGCAACCAAACTGTGTATCAAAAATTGTGGACACATAATTCATAAATCTTCACGATTGTAACTTCAGTTTTATCCTTTCAGTTTAAAACGTATTGGCAATTTTCCAAACTAACAAAAAACAAATTCTTCTACCTAAAAGGCAATTTTGTCGCAATTGACAGTGTTATTTTCTTCTTAAACATACACCTTAAATCTTGATAAATCAACTTGATAATTTGGTCTCCAATTCAACAATGTGTCTGCTTTTTGTCCAATTCACCTGTTTTCTTGTGTAATCATTGCATCCAATTTCTATGTCTTTTACAGGAAATAGATTGTGAACATTTCTCCTTGTATGTTACCTGTAACTTTGTATTTGCAAATACCAATTAGTGGGAAAAGATTTATTAAATATTGAACGGTTTATAGCAATGATTATTTCATCCGTCTGTTGGAGCCTCAAACACCACACGTACAAAAACATTCATTCATTTATTTGGTGTTGTTTTTCTATAAGAACACTTATTTTGTATACACTTCGAATTAAAAACGTCATTTTTTGAGTTTTTGGTCGAATATTTATTTTCGCTTTCAATAAACACCTTCCTATTAATCTACCAAATACAATCTTGCCTTCCGTTGTATGCTATTATGCTGTCTTGCTTTAAGTAGAACAAAATTTTAATTGCATATGTAAAGTAGGTTTTTAAATTATAAAGTTTAACACATAATAGCTCAACGATTAAACTAAATAGAATACGCACAGATAAAGTTGATAATGTTTTGTTTTTTTTTGCAACAGATCAGATTTTATTCAAATCTCGTTAAGAGCCATCAACTGCAGGTTGTCCCATTAGCCGCAACATGGAAAGAGTTTTGCAGAAATGATATACTGAAAAGTTGGCCGAAAAACTTTAGTTGGCAAATATAATTTATTCTTCGAGCGAGAGAACACAATCTGTGTAAAGTCCACTGAAATACAAACAAATTAGGTAAGTCTTGAGATAGAGACTTAAATACAAGGCTGCAATTTCTTTATTACATGAAATATTACCTCTTCAAACTCGAAGTTCTGGTGAATGTCGTCTGTCAATTCAACTTTTGAATAATTTTGGATTGGACTAGAAAGTCAAGTTGTATAATTTTATTCAATATTATTCGTTTTTTTGGGCCGAGCAGTTTTGAAATTTGTATATAAAAAATTCAAAATCTGTCCAACTAAGTTGCCTTATTAAATAGCCTTGTACAAAAAAATTATTTATCCTACTATAGATGCTTCGTTCTAGGGTGTTTGGTACAAAACACAACAACATACATCATGCAAGTGTATTCTAGCAAAGACAGTACTAGGTCTTTGATGCAGGCTTTAACACTCAGATATATTACCTTTTCTAAGGTAAGAAATTCTGTGCTTCGATGTAACAATTCAAAGTAAAAACTTACCTTTTTGCAAAATTTGAATTTTCCGTGATTGTTTCTTCAAGACTCCGGTTTTTAAAACCAGTTTGGATTCAAATCAGTCAATGATTTTATCTGCTCTAATGTCCGGCCAATCAACGTTATTAAAGTCAACTTATAATATGGGGAGTACGATTATTAGTTTTGCAAGTGGCTTGGAATAATGGAACATATCGGAACAAAAAGATTAAAAACTATGCCAAAGAACTAGCATTTGGGATAATATATATAGTAGATATTCTAAATGTGAAACTCGCTGAGTGCAATAGATTTTCGAGGCAAAATGTCGTTCAATAGCCTCCGAGCTTCCATGTGCTACATTGATCTATCAGATTTTTTGCTGCAAATCTTTGCTGTCATTTTCTCCGCGATTACTGACCAAGTCAGTAAAAAAAGATTACTGAATGCATAGTATGGAAGAAAGCACTCTGAAAAGATTCTTTAAAAAAAAGCTTTTTTCAAGGAGAAAAAGAAATTACTCTAGTCTTTGCTCTACGACTACGAGTTCTAATTTATATAAAATCAAACTTGTCGCGAATTACAGTTGATCTACATAATCGACGATTAATATTACTACTAGTATGTCTTTAGACTGTTCACATTACGAACTCAATTCTGTAAAGTTCAACTAGACATATTTTCCACTTTAATTGAACCTCTACCTGAGCTTTTTTTAAATTGTTCCTTATAATTACCAGCCGTCAATCTAAGCCTCATAATTGTTCTTATGTATAAAGTTGTTTTTATAAAATAACGTGTGAATAATTATAATCAAGCTTCTAGAAAACGTTAAATAGTAGATGCTACATGCACTTCATAACTCATGACACGAGTGGCGCAAAGACACACGGTTCTTTTGATATTTCACAAACAGATTTCAAAAAAATGGAATGGAGTTACTACCAGCTGACGCTATGAAACAAATCTTTATTAAACAGACTTTATTAAAGATCAAGACTGCAAATTGCAAAACCGCTTAGCGGTTCTTGCTGGAATCTTTTTTCTTGAAACTTCGCATAGAATATTAAAACAATCCGGCGTTTTCATTCTACAATTTTGGACTAATCGTTTTTGTCATTTATCAGCTTGTGTCTTAATATTATTTTAATGTTTTATTTTTTGACATCTTGAAGTAACGGATAATTTGCAAACATGCAGGTTCAGTTATAATTTGTCAAAATTTAGTTTATATTATAAAACTTAACGGTAAACATTACCGGATTTAAATAATATATGCCAGATAAATTTTTATATGTCGGATTTATTTATCTTTATTTGCCTGCAAGCGACTTGGGTTTTATTTTACAGTTATACGTAACTACAAAACTATCAGCTTCTTGTTTGATATTTTTATAAAATTTTACCGAAGTTTTAAAAAAGATCATGTACACAAATCATCGAAACTACTTCTGCTCATTGATTAATTAATCTGCATGATTCACTTTGTCCAACGCAAGACGCTCAAAAACAGGATTAGGAAATAAATAAAAATGAAGTTCTTAATGTCTTTTTTAAAAACTGTAATTGTTGACAAAAGGACTTTTGTCACCGTCTGTTTCACTTCGCCCCATGACATCAACAAAAACGCAAATTGTCAGTCTTATATTACGTGATGGATTAATATTTTATCTTTTAAAACTTTTCTCCTCCCATTAAGCTATAAAGATAAGTTTGACAAAAATGGCAATTAAAACCGTGTTTACTATGTAAACAGAACTTTTTCCCATATTTTAATTTTTTACTAACGCAACACCTGCCCGTTTAAAGACCTTGAAATTAGCATCTGAGTGCAGATAATTGCATATGTAGAAACAACTCTGCTATAATACTGTAACTGGAGAACATCAAACAATTATGGAAATTTGCCGATTTTATTCTTCGATGATTCTTACTTCAGAAAACATTTGTTCTGTTTTTGGTTAATGTATAATATTTTGTTGTTATGATTTAAATAAATACGTAATGAAAATATGAACTGCGAAGGAGTTCTTACAGAGAAGCTATTGGCTTATCTGACATTCGAGAAAAACATTACTCGCTTTATTTTGTAATAAGAACGAGACTTAAATTAGGAACAATCTCAGGCTGAGGCTTCGAATATCTGAAAATATTATATTTAGAGACTTCACTACAACTCGTAAATTAACTTATCAATACACTTATATCAAAAGCAAAAGTCTCACGGTGCATGTTTCACTTATTTACTCGGGCTACCCCCGTAGGGAGCCAGAGTCTAAATTTACCTTTCAGTCAATATATATATCTATCATTATATCTATCTATCGTGTCGCGTTTGGGAAAATTACCCAGAAGTCATTGTTGTCTAGCTTTGCTAAAAATTTTTTTGATCAAAACTCCAAAGGCTTTCGAACCAAGCTTTGTTGAGACTGAGAAGAGTTTCAAACAGTTTTTTTCAAGTTTTCTAAAATATTTCTTCCAATGAACTTTTCGCTCCGACGGTCAAA
>JAOBRB020244616.1:0-11677 GCA_027575285.2 Zoanthus pulchellus | reverse complement strand
TTACTCTTGAAAATGGCATAAGATATGCCGAAACATGTCGAGAATAAAAATATTTTTCGTATATTTGAAAGTATTATAATCATGATATTATTGTACAGCTAAGAATGTATAGCCAATAGGGGCAATGGGGGTAGATGTTGCAGTCCTAGAGGGTGCATGGAGATTTTATATATGGCATGCTTACGTATAGGGAACAATCTTTGCCTTACCAATCAAGCAATCGATCCTGGGATAAAGATACTGAACAAATCCTGACATACAATAATGACCTAATGGTAGGGAAACTGAATATTTTTTTTGGAAAATATATAATCCCCGTTCCACTGGCTTTATATTGATATGTGCATATTAACGATATGCGTCAATTCAGTAGTAACCTAATTATAAATGTAGTTTGTGATACAAATGGAAGTAATTAAAAATTCAGGTAAAATTAAGGTCTTGTTGTTGTACTGTAGCTTAAAACTTTAAAATAATCTGATGATGATGAACTAAAATATACTATAATTCAAATTTAACTTGACTTTTAGCTTATTAGTGGCATTGTTCCAAAGATCATTCCAGATATGAACTTACAACCAATCAAAATATTGCTAGAAGTAAAATCATAAAGATAAATTTTCTCCAGGTTTTGCTCAAAGTGCCTGGATGGGAGTATGGCCATGAAACCAACCTGTCCTGTTTGTAGATTGAATTTCCAGCCTCAAACAAGAAGAAGATCTTACTCCATTCAAGAAGACATGGAAGCAACAGTAGGATCTTGTCCAGACTGCAAGGCCCAGGTTCTATGTATCCCTTCTTATTGTAATATATTATTCTGTTTAGAAGAATTATGTAAGACCTTCAAGCTCTGTAGTGAGACAAGCTAAGTTGAAGCAATAAGGAGAACAGCTGCATTCACATGCAACCCAAACTTAGTGTTAGTTCATTGATTAATAATCTTTATGTACATTGAAGGATCTATGAAAAATGACATATTATGTGACTTTTGATCAAGTTCTTGTTTCTCCAGGATTATCATTATTGTCTTTAAAACCCTTGGGAGAATTTAGCTTTTCATACAAAGTCACATTGTTTTTGCACTAGACCTTTAATTTATATTAGTAGTGGTTTGAAAGGAAATAAATGTTTTCATTATTGTACTGTACTTCTGTTTTGAGCAAAAGTAAAAAATTAAGTTAACTTTATTTAATGTTTGCTTCAATTTTTGTCTTTCTTTGTTTTAATTGCTTTTATAATATAATATACATATACATGAAATCGAGCACTCTGATTGGCTAAAAAACATGAACAAAAATTCGATGGAGCATGCTAATAGCATCAGCAATTTGTCAACCCATGAAAATAGGTTAATGCATTTACTTTATTTCGAGGTGTTTAGAAAGTTTAAAATAAAAAATGGCTAGAAATAACATATTTCAAAATGATGAAAAATTGCCAAATTTTAGTTTGAATTTTCTGTGGCCGTCATAACAAATAATATAAACCTGTTTGATGCTTCCTAGGCACGACATTGCTTTACATTAAGTTTAGAAAATGTTTTGCAGCCCAGTACATATTATGGTAAATTAGCAGTTTTCCATTCTTAAAATAAAAGGTTGGTAAATTAGTTGCAAATTAATGTTTTGTTATTGGTTATTTTATCCTGTCAAAGACTCTCACATTCAACACTACTGAAACTGACAATAAGTGCCAACTTCATCAGACTGTTGGCTTATTAGATTTAGCTGTATTTAAATACTATTATAATTGTGAATAAATTAGAAAAGATCCTCTAATCACTTGGTAAAATTCAAACAACAAACATATGATCCTGAGAGATTCTGGAGAGCTTTGACTCATGAAACAGAATCTGGAATTCAGCAAAATTTAACTGTTGGAATCCAGAATTCACAGTGATGGAATCTGGAATCGAGACAGTCAGATTCCAGAATCCATTGATGAATTCTGAAATCCAGAACCTTTGTGGATTCTGTTTCAATAGGTTAAATGGTTGGTTATTGTATCTCAAGGCTCTTTTATGGTAGCAATGGAAGGTCAAGGGTCAGGGCTGTGGTAGTTACTTTAGATGAATCTGGAATAGGAGCGGTCAGCTCTGAGTCCCCTTCTGTTTGTAATGGTAATACAAGACAGTAAGAGTAGTAAGTGGTGAAGGATTGAGGGACTTGTATGCTGACCAATCAATAACAGTTTAATCAGATGAGGGGGGAGTTTGAAAAGTGAAATGGGAATAAGAAGAAAGTAGAAGATGGTAATGCTTTGAAGATTGTTGACAAACTTCAAGTATCTCGCAAAAGTACTAAAAATGACATTACAGAAAGAAAAGTGCAAACCTTGTGTGAAGGGCATGCCACAAACTGAGGAAAGTATGACTGCTCAAAACTATCAAGAAAGTTAGAAATGACATTATTTCTGTCACTATTGGAATCAGGTCTACTATATGGATGCACAAGGTTAAAATGTGAGCACTCACAAAATCTTTGAAGAAACAGTTTGATGGTATGAGAATGTCTAAAACTGGCACTCAACGTGACTTTGGGGAGCCACAACAAATGCTAACTACAGGAACTTCATAAAATAACAGATAAAAAAATTATTACATAAAACATACTCAAAAGATTTATGATGATGTTAGTTGCCAGAGCACTTAGCTAGTTTACAGTTTTATCAGTCTGCTAAAAATGTAAACTAGCTAACTAGTGCTCTAGCAACTAACAGAAGGAAGAACCAGTAGAGGAAGGAGAAAGATCTTCTATCTGAATGTCTTGCTGAAAGATAAATGGATGGCAAGGTACAGGAGCTGTGGCTAAAGCTAAAACCTTATATGAGCCTAGTGGCCCATGGGGCCGGCGCTTATCTCCGGTTTCTGTAGTGTTAAGCAAATGAGAGTCTTTGACTCCCCCTGGACAGGACACTAATCCATCGCAAGTTAGCTCCCAGCCGACGCTGGTACTCATTTACCTACCCCGGAAGGATGGAAAGCTGAGTTGGCTTAGGCGGAAAAGAAGGCCACACAAATATTCAAATTTCAGCAAAATTCCGGGAATCAAACTCAGGACCTTGTGGTTGGAAAGCAGACATCTTACCAACTGCGCCAACCATAGGAGCTGTGGACCACCATGGAACATTGTGAAGATTGGAGACTAAAGGATGTGGAATACTGGATAAATAACAGTGGAGGCAGCTCATATCATGTCCAACCCCTCGAGTGGAAAACTAAAAATGTTAGACAAAGATGCTGGTGTAATGTACAGTGTAAGGTCTTGAGACTAGAGTCAAGATCAAGTGTTGAGAGGTTGGAAGATACAATTATTATACTATGTTATCATTTAATTTGTAATTTCACATTCGATGATATTCTCTTATTGAATTTTATTTTGTCTCTAGATACAATTTATTCATCCTGTTCAAATAATACTAGTAATGCCAACTTTTTACAGAAAAAAAAATTAATAAAATATTATATATTTTTCATTTACAACATATATTATACCCCTTTGTAACTGGCCCAGTGAGATGAGAATTCCCAGTTGGTTTCTAGAAAAATGTCACTTGGCTAGAGATTTGTTTTTGCTTGGTTAGCTTCTGATTTTGCATACTAGGTCTATGTAAGAGAATATGTAAACCATAGAAAAGGAAATGAGTACCCAGACTTAGGTGTATCATTTTTTTCTACTTTATGCATGCAGTTTCGGATTTCTGAGCTCAGGCGTCACGCTCAGATGTGTGTAAAGAAAGTGAATAGAACAACAGGTGCAGAAGCACGGTATTTTCAAAAGTAAGTGGAATATTTTGAAATATGTTTTGATTAAAATGTTGTAAAATGTAACGGACACACACAGAATGTGGTTATCTGTACTTCATCTATTTCCTACAACTACTGGATCAAGATAAGTTATACTAAATGAACTATGTACAGTAATAACATTTTAGCATTCAATATTACTTAAAAACATTTAGTTTTCAGAATATTATCATAAAAAACAACTGTTAGCTTATCTGACCCTTATCTTTATGCAAATGCAAAGACATATCTTTATCATGTCAATCAGCTATAGGCTTCCACCTTCTTTTTATGGGCTATAAATGCAATGTCATACTAAAAAAATTATAAAATACTATATTCTAAATATTTATATAATTACGTTTTTAAGAACTGTAAATTTAAAGAAACAGAAAAATACAACCACGTACAGTACACGACAGAAAGGTTTGTGATAGCCCAATAGTTGATTCCCTGCAATTTAATTGCTATAATTATAATAAAATAATATCAGAGAATTTCATCAATTCATTTGGTACATTTTTGTTTTGACTGATTCATAGGTTTTATTTTAAAGTAATTAGACCGCTTTGCTTCAAAGTCTAATTAATAAGTTCTTGAAAACCTACTGCATATATCAGATCACATTTAAGGGTATATCCTTTATCATTTAGTTTGTTAGTTTTACTAAATAAATAATTATAATCTTTCCTAGCAGTGTCCCAAACCGTAGCACATTCTCTTGCCCTTACTGTCCGCATCAAAACATGGACCATGATGCTCTGCTCTCTCATGTAAACAGGAATCACAAAAAGGAAAATCAACAAGTTGTAAGATATCTAACATTCTGTGTTACGATGGCTAAATACAAAAGTCATGTAAAATGCTACGAAATTAGATTAATAGTACTAGTGTTCATAGTTGTTCAAACTTCAGGTTCAACATCTAGTCTCAATATCTGAATTCTATAAGTGCCATTAATTTTTGGCAGATTATAGTTTTTTTTACAACATTGTATTCTTAAGTGTGAAATTGTTGTAAATGACCATTACCTATGATTGCTGGGTCATAAGGTCCTTAAATTGTATGAATGTATAAAGTGAAAAACTAGAATGCATTTTTATGTATTTGTTAAACCCTTTTTAAAGCTGCAAGAATGAAACAGTTTTTAAATTATTTGATTATCACATAAATGTAGTTATTGAGACTTTCATGTTTGAATATTAATTTTATATACATACCAAAAGATGATGGTGATATGTAGTGTTCCATGACTTTGTTAATGGTAAACAAGGATAGAAATTATTTTTTTTACTAGACATGTGGACTAGTAATCATTTAGGCACAAAACCAGTAAAGATACTGTACCTGCTGTATTTCAAATCGTTTTTATTCACCAAATACAATTTTCATATAAAAATTAATGCTAAGACAACTTCATTAGGTGTATTTGGGTCAAAAACTTTTTTTAGTTCTGTTGTAATAACGACTTTTTTCAAGGATTGTGTTTCAATTTCTATCAATATTTTCTTGTAGAAGCGAGAAAAGAACAGAATAAAACTAAGGATATAAATACTCGCATCAGTAGTTGGTCGTGTAACCAACATGGCACATCTTTTTGACACTTGATCAAGTTTTTTTGAAGATACATGTAAGAAGGAAAAATAGCTTTCAACATAGTTTCTTGTAACTAAAATGATAAAACTTAATTTAAAAGCCTATTATTTTTGTATTTAATTCCCATTTTGAGATTCAAATTTAAATATGTTGTTTGAAAACAATTTTCTGAAATAAATTGTTTACTTATTGTACATGTTCGTAGGTTGGTGGAGGGTTGCACAAAACGGCAGAAACTTGAGATATTTTTTAATTTTGATTTGCGCAATATTTTAAATTTAGATTTGAAATGAAAATAATGTTACTTGGAATACTATCAAATATAGTTTGTTGCTGGGAACTTTTTACCAGACATGTGGACTAGTTTGTAGTCAAGTTTACTAGTCCACCAAAATTTTTACTAGTGTGTGGTCTAGTGGACTGCCATTAATTTCGAACCCTGGTAAAGGTTTTGTTTTTTTGTAAACAATTTGAATACTTTGCTAAGAAAACTTTGCATGTTGATTGCAATTAACATTACCAGATAAATGCCGAATTTGAATGGTCTCTGACCAGTCTCCATAATCAATTTGTAACATCTCATCAGCAACTATTTGAAATTGTTTACAAAACACAATACTTTCCAAGGGTGGATCCAGGGATTTTTTGAAAGGGGGGTCTCAGGGGAAAATTTTGTGGGCAAAGGAATCCCGGACACATTTTTACCACACGAAGCCAAATAAACCATAATGAACAACTAAAATTAATTATACGACGAAAATACGACATCATCGTAAGAAATAAAATAAAGATTGAAATCGTCCTTCCATTAGGAGAGAAATACTTTAATCTTTTTGGAAAACTTAACATGAAAAATTGACCCCAGAAATAACAGGGGGGGTCGGAACCCCCCAACCCTCCCCCTGGATCCGCCCTTGCTTTTACTATTAACAAAGTCATGGAACACACTACTTAAAACATGAATCTTATAAAAAATTCAAACATGAATACTCCGACAAGAACTGAATGTGATATTGAAAAAATTTCAACACCATTCCTTCACTTTCATTGATGAATTTGATATTTTTACTTCATAATTTATACTCTTTAACAAATGTGATGGGATATAATTTGATTAATTACTTCCTGCTTAGTTTATGTATCTAGCTATTTACAGGACTTAAAGTATTGTAACTACTTTATAAATATTTCAGTGAACTCGTTATAACCGTGCATTGTGCTATTTAGATTAATTTGAATGTTTTTCATTAGGTTTGTCCAATTTGTGCCTCCATGCCATGGGGAAATCCTCATCAGAGGAGTGGAAACTTCATTGATCACCTTAACCTTAGACACAAGTTTGAATACGATACATTTGTGGTGAGTTAGAAGTGTGTTCACATCAGGGTAAACTAAAACAATGTCATTAGTTCATTTTCATAGTTATAACAATTATCCCCTGAAATGGAAGTGACTAGTGGTGAACATTTACACCAAGTCACTAAGTAGTAAGGTAAAAATATCTCTTACAATGCACCAACACCGCAACAATTTTGTTTTAGTAATAAATTAGGAGCTAGGTAAATATGATAATTTATTTCAAACAATCTGGACAATTAAATAAGTTTTACAACCAGCCTTTCACAAATTATCTATCTTAGTCACATATGAGCAATAAAGTTACATACCATTAAATAAGAAATAAAAAAACAAATAAAAACAATGAAAGGGTTTCTTCCTCATTTATTTGAAGAGTTTCTTCTGAAGTTGAAGCAAGACTGGAAAAAATATTTTGAGTGATAAATGAATATGATACCACCCCATCATACTGCAGGTTTGCTCCCAGAGGAGACTATTACTCATTTTTCCGAAAGCTTAGCTTAGGGGAAAATGGGATATGAAATAGCATTTATCTTTGCTATATGTAACAAGGCAATTAGTACAAATCAAAAAAAAAATGTAACCTGGCACCTTTTGTTAGTTTTTTTTGTTGCATATTCAGAATGTACCAAAACAACACAAGGCTGCTGGCTGAATATCTTTATTTTAACTGTTAATATACATCTTCAGGAAAAAAAGAAATAATAGACTTCTTTCATAAATGGCAACCATTTTAGTATTCCTTTGTCTTCATTCCAACTAACCTCACTAGCCTCGTGTTCAAGCAGAAAATTCAAAAAAATATCTTACCCCAAACGAGGATTGTGAGGCTACTGTAAATTAGGACAAAAGAATATTTATGAAAGAGGTCTATGATCTGCACTTAGAAAAGTAGCGGATTCAAAAATTTGTTTTACATGGCTTTTAGACATTTTTAGTTGTGTGAATACAGTATCTGTACAGAAATTCTTCAAATAATGTTGATATCCATTATTTTACTCCTTTTGCAGGACTTTGAAAGGTGCGAAGATGATATTCTAAAAGACGTTATCACCAAATCCTTAGTTGAACAGTGATACTTTCAATTCTGTATTATCAGTACAGGAAGTTGTGAATAATATTATTTCTTCAATTCAGCTTTAATAATTTTCCTGTTTAGACTTTGCATAAGTTTCCAACAGTAAAAGGTTTAGCCTCGAAAGTAAACAAGGACTCAAATTGTGTTGTTTGACGTTCACCTTGTCCAGAGAACACCAAACTTGAGGTTTTTGTGGTGTGTTAGTGAATACGACGTTAAGCAGGCCTTCACCACGCTTCATTCAAACGCGGAAAAATTGCTTTAATTTATTAAGGCTATCAATCTGTGCACTTACTGGTATAGTATAAGGTCCTATAATCACTTTAAAAAGATAGCTAACACCAAGAGCTTTAACTATATGGAAGATAAAAAGTTTTCGTCATTTGTATTCTCACTTACAATTTTTTCCCATAGATGTCAGTCAAGTCCCATCGGTACTAGAATGTGCTTATATATATTATATTAAATAAAATAGACTAAAATAACTTATAACTACTTTTTTGCGAACTTTGTTGAACAAATTGAATTTAACCTTTTCAATAATTGTTTGAAATTCATTCCACAACTGCTGAAATACACGAATTAAACAATCATCATGGAAACATTAGTGGAAGAATCATCGCGGAAATCATCAGTGGAAGAATTGTTGATGGAAAAATAATCAGTGGAAGAATTCTTGACGGCAAAACCATCGGTAGCAGAATCATTGGTGTAAGAATTCAACATGATCGTTGGAAGAATCGTCGGTGGAAGAATCATCGATGGACAAAACATTTGTAGCTGAATCATCGGTGGAACAATCATTGGCGGAAGAATAATTACCAAATGAATCATTGCTATCATCAATGGAAGAGATTATCGGTGGAAGAATAATTGATGGAAAAACCTTTGGATAAAGAACCGCTTTTGGAAAACTAATCTAGGGAACTCATCGGTAGCAAAATTATCAAAGGAAGAATTATAGAAGTCATCGGTAGCAAAATTATAAGGAGAAGAATCACCAGTACCAATGGAAGTCATCGGTAGGAAAATCATCAGAGGAAGAATCTTTGGTGGAAGAATCGCTAGGGGAAGGAATCATTGGTAACAAATTCATCAGGGGAAGTCATCGATGGATAAATCATCGATAGAAGAATAATTGGTTGCAGAACAATTGGTTTTTTCCTTCGATGCAGATTTCTTATTTGAACTCCCTATTTTTCTCTCGTTTCCGACGTTGTTTAGAACTCAACTTAGGTATGTTTGGGAAAGGTACTCTAAACTGGGAACAAAGTTTTTTTATCGCTTTTTCGTAAGCAGTATTCAATCGAGCTGATTGTTGCAGAGCAAATTTAAGATCTTCAACCTCTTCAAAGAACCCCTAGAACAATAAGTGAAAGCGTTTTATAATCTTTTTTTAAAAGAAAATATTATATATTTAAACATAGTTAATAGAGTATGATTTAAATAAGGAACAGTGATGGTCAAATCAAATTCTTGTGAAAATTAAATATTTTACATTTTCGTGGTTGGTATGACGCTGCATATCGTCTCGGCCAAGAGACTCGTCAGATACTTTTCCAATTCCAGCAATTTCGTTGAGCATCGCGCTCAAAGTCCTTTTCGCGAAGTCAAGATGTTAGCAGTCTGGCCCTCTATCGCAGAAGGATTCCCAACAGCACACTTATGAGTTAGATACAATAAAAATCTGTCAAATATTTGTGAAAATTTAATATTTTACATTGACTTCGCGAACGGGACTTTGAGCGCGATGCTCAACGAGTTTGCTGGAATTCGAAAAGTATCTGACGAGTCTCTTGGCCGAGACAAAACGCAGCGTCATACCAGGCACGAAAATGAGTCTCAAATCTCTTGAAAACACAAGAATAACATAAAAACAATTCCAGGAAATACTTTTGAAACATAAAAGGAACAATTGAGCCCTTAAATTGCTGAAAAAATGAAAATATTGACCTAGAGCAAAATCTTACCTTCATTCCTAATAAAATAAAATAAAATAAAATAACTTACGGGAAAAATAATTTCTATAACTTGATAGTTACTACAAAAAAAATATTAGCAAAGTGAAAAAAGAATTGGAAGTGTTGGTAGAAAATGAGTACTGTTGATGTATGGTTTAAGGCATGAAATCACCTACCCTATCGAGGCCTTTTAATTCATCTGAAGAACAGAAAAACACAAAAATAAATCAATAAATTAATCTGCCTCGGCAACCTGCCACACTGACACGTTTTAAAATCTTTTTAAATGCGTAGACTGGGTCTACGTCTGACAAACTGAACTAAATGGGCTCATAAAGTGAAACCGCTTTAGACAGATAATGTTTTGTCTTCATAACTCACTCAGCACTGGAGTACTAGTAAAAGGTCAGAAGAAGATGTGGAGTGGAGAATCTTGTTAAACATAAATCAAAGAAAATGAGGTTGAGATGGTTTGGTCAAGTAAAATTTAGTAATAAGAATACCATACACAAAAACCAAGGTGTGCCGCGGGTGTACAAACTTGTTGGGCCAAAGAAAACTAGGAGTACACGTTTCAGTTTTATAAGAACCAGTACATTTTGTCGAGGCTCATTTTTCTTATTGTTTTGGCTGCTTCAGCTTTAGTTTGTTATCCAATATTGCCTGTCTAGACCACTGTGCGGCATGTTGTCCTCTCGCGCACACCGGCCCGAAGTATTTTTTTTCAAAAGACATAACCCTATCCTTGGGCTTTGGCTCTTTATCGCTTATAAATAGTAGTAGGAACTTGTTGATAAATGTTTGCAATATAATCAGAGTAAGAAAGGATTGATATCTAGCAATTTTCCGAAATTTCTCATGCTAACCAACTAAATATTCATTCGGCTGTTATGCAGAGAACACTTCAACACCACAAATATTTGAGTACCTCAAATACCTTTTAGTTTCTTTTTATCGGCAGCAACTTTATCACGGTCTCTTTTTACCTTGACAAGCTCCGCCATGAGATCTACACACAGCAAAGTAGAACATTAAATTCACAAACTGTTAGGTTTAAGTAAACCACATCTTTTAAGGAATTTTTTAGTTTATCTTGAGCACTACTTTTTCACATGCCAATTATATTTTAATATAAACCGGTTTTTCAAAAGTTAACACTATATGGCATATGAAAGACAAATTGTATTTGGAAGTCTCTTTGAATTGTTGAATACTCCTTTACCCTTGTACATGGGAAGAAAATTAAAACATAAAATAAAAGTAGAAAAGAAAGGTGAAATTTTGTGCAAAGTCCGCCGGACAGATGATCCAACCTTGTACGACGACACGACTGTTCATTTTTCTCTCGAATGAGCTTGACATGCATTTATAAACTTACAAGTGATGCACTTTTATGCGACATAAAAAAGATATCAAGGTTCCCCGATAAAAAAAAAACTGTTTGACAACATTTTGAAGGGTCGCATAATTGCATTATTAGGATTATACTGCAGTTTCTGCTAAAAAAAGCTTAATAAAACAGCCACAAAAACTATTGTGAAAGGGAAATAACGCAGAGAACAGTATAAGAGCTGTCACCATGTGTCTGTAGCACTTTTACTTTTTTGTCGTAGTTTTACGTTTACCTTTTGAACAAAAGTTTTCACTAGGTTTTATTCAAACTATCAAAAGGAAATTTGCCTTACTAATGTAGACTAGTATAGATAATGAAGAATCTTAGGTATTTTAAGTTTTAACCATAACTTAGAGCAAATTAAATTGTATGAATCATAGATTTTGAATTTTAGATTAGATATTTTTTATATTTCTACTGGAGAGTATCTCTTAGGGCCTGTTCACATGAGGCGAGATATCTCGGGGGCTAGGGATAACTCGGTCCTCCGAGATATCTCGGGCCGA
>JAOBRB020244615.1:0-21467 GCA_027575285.2 Zoanthus pulchellus | reverse complement strand
ATCAAAAAAATTTTTAGCAAAGCTAGACAACAATGACTTCTGGGTAATTTTCCCAAACGCGACACGATAGATAGATAGACAGATAGATAGATATATTGACTAAAAGGTAAATTTAGACTACGGGGGTAGCCCGAGTAATTATAAAATTCACACTTATAAAAATACTAAAATAATAAATATTAACTGCTACATAGTACACAATTCTTACAATTGTCTTCCATTAAAGTGCATATGACATAAAAATGTTTTTACTGTTTCTTGTAGTGTACATAATATGTCAAATTTACGGATTCTACTTTTTCTCAAGGTATGTTACCTTCTTAACAAGATTTTTGTTGTTTGAATTACCCGTTTTGAGCAAAAAAGATGTCCACTGGAATCGCAAGTCCATGACGTCAAGCTGTGAAACACTATTAACATGCATGGCGACAGAGCAGGTTAGGAAAAAAGCTGGAAGAAGAGGTGTTGCTAGAGCACCCAATGACACCAACACTTTGTGGTTGCGAGGTAAACAACTTGACGTCACAGGATGTCGATCAGAACCCAGTCATTGGGACACTTTTTCAGCAAAATTTAGGAATTTTACGGCCTCAAAAAAGGGGTATGTATACTATTAAAACTTTTTAACACTACAGTGATTTTATACACATATGCAACTACTAAAAACAAAAAGAAAAAAATTTATGGCATATGCACTTTAATCCAACTAAATCTACTCGTATAGTTTTTGCATTTTTAAGCTTTTTACCTAGTTTTGACCATATGCGCCCCCACCCCCCCAAAAATATATCTTGGGGGGCGTATTGTTCAATATATCCAACAGGGCCCAAGTATTTTAAACTATGCTTACCATATGTTGTTGTGTTTAATCTGATCTCTTTCTTAAACTGTAGTTACAATTGCTTTTGTTTTGAAATATTTCTTTAATATATAAAGGACTAAGACCAAGAAAAAAATTTAAAAATTCTCTTTAGTTTAAAATATTCCTAGGTTTCTATTTCTAAAAAGAAACGAACAAGTATTCATACATAACAAGTATATCGATAAGTAATAAAATCAATATTATAATTGAGAACGAACCTTGACAACTATAAGTACAACAAAATTAAGATTTTAAGAATGACAATCAAAAACTTACTTCTTCAAAAAAGCTGCTAATGCCTTAATGAAATCGTGAGCATTCACGTCTTTCACGGTTACTCCAGGCATCTGGATTTACAAAGAATCATTAAAAATCAACCCAAAATTCTAAGTATATCTTCAAATTTTACTTCACACGTGCAAAAATGTCCGCCATCTTACCTTGATAGAACAGAAAGAAAGTTTTTGGGGCGGCCCACCCTGGTCTAAGGGCGACAACTCGTACTCAGTGTTGCGCCGTCAATTTTGCCCAAGATTGAAAAGGCGAAAAAAGGAAAAGAACACAAATTATTCAACTTCAAGGGAAATTTTAAAGAATAACCAAACAGAGGATCAAGAAGTTAGTACAAGGTTTCTTAAAATTAGCTAGTAGATAACCGGAGTGCGCAGCGTTTACTACTCTACTTTTATAGCCTTTCAATTAACAAGAACTTATCTCCATAGTAGCCGTTACTCACAACGAAATATGGCTTGCTGGTACTAAAATAGCAGAAATGAGAAACATTTCAACGTTCTCACTCAAAGTTGGTAGAAAATGTTGAAAACCTTTAGCAAGATTCTAGAAAAGGTCAGTAGTTATGATAATAATAATTATAATAATTATAATAATAATAATGGAAACTTTATTTTCTTTTTTTAAATACAGTTGTCAATCTCACTACGTGTAGGCAATAAACAACTGGCTACTTGAATCGTTACATGAGTAATAGTAATAATGTATATTTTATAGAATGAATAAAATAATAATGATAATAATTAATATTAATAATAATAATAATAATGATAATAATAATAATATAAGAATGAATGTTTTCAGTCATCCGCTAGAGTAAATAAACAGTAAAAATTTTTAAATCAGTTCCTGGATTTTTAGATTGAACTACAACTCGACGTTGTGACCGTATCACACGGTCTTCTTCAGGAAATTAACAACCTGTCTCGTGACGGGGTATGTCACGTGACAGGCGGCTGTAAGTCAAATCCACTGCTCTGTCCCACGTGTGCGACAATACGTGTCTGAGCCTCCCCCCCCCCCCTTTCTTATTGAGAGAGGGGTTTTCAACCATCTCCCAAATGGCCCCAAGTAATATGAATGATAATAATAATTATAATTATAGTACAACATGCCCGTAACTAGGGGGGAAGCACTGGGTGCACGTGCACTTCCCCCCCCCCTCCCCCACCCATTTGAGCAAAAGGTCCGCTTTTGATATTTTAAAATTTGCTTACGAAAAAGAGTCACCTATATTACTCATAGGTCCGTTTTGACTCGATGTGCACCCTCCCGGTAAATCGTCTGGTTACAGCCCTGGACAATCACTTAATTGACAATAAACTGATGGAAAATGAACAGAGAGGAGCAAAAGCGGGTTGCAGTGGAAGATCTTATGACACTGTTAATGGCTAGTTAAAATCATGCAGGTACATCGTTTCCCCTATAATTGGTTGTGCAAAGTAATAGGTCAGCTACTCACCAAAAGTTGGAATACTATTAAAGATCATTGTCACTGAATACAACGCGTGGAACTGAGATCTCCCCCACTATCCGGTTCACGAGAAGATTGTCTGAGGGTGATGCTTTATCTCCTCGTTTATTTTAATTTACACTCTGCTTAAACCCAGTGGCCTGCCGGTTCCTTAACGCTGCAGAGGGATAAGCTATCCAAACCAATGGGGACGAAGATAATACATCTACTGTATATTGATGACCTCGAGGTTTTTGCATCATCTCAAACAAAGCTGAACACAGTTCTACGATCTGCAAGTACAGCAATGGGAGATATTGGATTGCTCTGGAACCCGAAGAAGTGCAACATTAAATCCACGTCAAGAGAGGTGCTCAAGTGTACAATGCAGCAGGTCTTAAGCTCGATCAGGAGACATTGGTTCAGAGTATCAAAGCAGGCTCAAGCTATAAATTCCTTGGTGTATGTGAAACGGTAAAATAGGAAGTCTGCTCTTGAGTGTGCAGCAAAGATTTATTTTCAGCGGCTGTCTGTAATCTGGTCTATCCTTCTCTCCGATGCTAACCGTATAACAGCAACGAATCGTTTTGCACTTCTCGTGCTTTACTAGTTGCATGTGGACTCAATATTGGCCTATCACTGAATTGAGAGCAAATGACAGAGAGGCAGGAAAGATTATTCATGAGAACGGTGGTAAACATCTTTTGAGTTCGACAGCTGTTATGTATCTAGACTATCTACCTAGATACAAAGGAGGGCATGTTACAAAAAAGTCTTACAAAACATAAGTTACAAAACAAACAGTCAACAAAACAATCAGACGTGCTTACTTTTATTAGTGATAAATTTGTAATTGCTATAAAGATAACATTTTTTGAACTCAATGAAACTCATGTTGAAATTTTTTTGCATGATTATAAGGAAAAAAGAAAAGAATATTTTGAAGTTGTGAAATGAGAAGGACCGGATCCGAAACGTGACATTATTACACAATCAACTTGTTAATTATTATTATCAATAACTGAAAGACTGATAATGGTATCATATTTTATGAGAAGTAGTGTCCAATCGTGACTGTTCATCAGTTGTTGACACGCTTCAAATATCTTTTCAAAATAGATGAAAATCCCTAAAAGTTGGTTTTCCGCTCGGTTCTATGAATGACTAAGTTTTAGACGAGAAGTCAAAAGAAGAACTGAAATGTCTTCGCAGTGGAAGCCAAATCGTGTGATTTATGTCATTTTGTTCATTCAAACAGTCCTTGTCTTTTTTCTTGTGGAATCTCAACCTCAAAATGTTCCATGGACGTTCAAAGATTGCCAAAAGGTAAGATATATATCGTTATCAAATAGTGCTGTTTATCCTAATACAACATATATATTCTTTCAATTAAACAAGAATTGAAGGCAGTTGAGTTTTTTTTTAATTTTATGTATCGTTTGTTGAAAGCTTAATGGATTTAAAAATTCCATGTACTTCCGCTCCTTTTCCAGATTAGTGAAATATTTAATTACCTAAGGTCAAAATTGTGGTACACGGCCCTAGCTAGTAGTTCGAGTTAATAAGATATTTTTTTTATTTTTGGATTTATAATTTTGCTCTCATAAAAATTCCAATATTTATCTAAATGGCTAAAAATGAAAATTAAATAAATTGAATTGTTTGAAATCAATTGACTTTTCGTAGCTAGTTGATACTTTTCTGGCTTTTTGAATTTTAATCCATTTTGTAGCTTAATTAATCTCATCAATTTCGTTATTTTTTTTCATCTTCCAAGCGAGAATTTATAAAATTTACTGTTTGCAGCGACTGATTTTCTAGAAAAAGTAATTAATGTTTTTCCCTTGTTAATTCTCAGATGAATAAGGCTTGTGCCCCAATCAAGAAGGGTTCAACTGGATTACCAGGTGTAAAGGGTGAACAGGGAAGTCTCGGTTATCCTGGAACGACTGGAGTCCCTGGACCACCTGGCCCTCAAGGACCCCCTGGCCGAGTAATATATGGAATCCCTGGTAAAGTATTGTTGCTTTATTCATTCCTTTTAGGAACTGTGACAATAGATAAGATCTCGTAAACAAAGAACCACTAACTTAGAAACTTTTACTAAAAAGTGTGATCGGGTTATGAATTAATATTTTTGATACACCTGGTTATACTTTCTAAGGTAAAGAAAAATAGTTCTGCTTGCTGTCAATTTTTAATGTTGCGTTAATCATTTTAGAAATACTGAAATAAGAGAGATATTTCTACTTAACCAGAAGCAAGTATTTTTTCATGTTTCTCAGTTTCCCAATCCACTGTTATTGCCATTGAGCCAGCCAAGCAAAAGAGCGAGGATTACGAGAAGGCAGCTCATAAAGCCGTGTGAACGCGGTTTATAAGCTAAGACAGAAAAATCTCGAATTCAGCGCAAGTTGAGTTAACAATAGCTATTCTAGCTTGCGGGCAGACCCTTCCTGTAGGCAAAGGACCTCTCTACTTCCCATTACTCCATCTCCATATTTTGCACACTCTCGAGAAGAAGTGTCTGCTGACAGGATATAGTTACTCTTCAAAAAAGCATTCATAGTGATAGAAGCTTATAAACTCGTCAGCTGTTTCTTTACCAGCCCGTGGTATCACATTTTCTGTGCGTGCTCTACTTTATAATTTGCCGTCTTCATTTTTTGACTTGTTGATCTTCGTTAAGGAATAGGTTTTATTAATAGTAAAAACCCAGAAAATCAGATTAACGAGGTTAAATGTGCAAAATATGCCTGCATCCCAGTCTAACTTGTTTATGCCTTAGCCAGGCCCTGCAGCTAAACGGGGAGACCGTGGAGATCCAGGAAACCGAGGACAGCCTGGAGACCGCGGTAGACAACATTCAAATGTTAATAAACGTGGACCCAAGGGATACCCTGGATTCCCCGGGGTCAAGGGAGATCCTGGAGAAGATGGGGACAATGGACAAGTTGGTATTAAGGGTGTTCGCGGTGAAGTGAACTCCTGGAGGTTGTGTTCTTGGATATTAAACGTTACCAAGGAAACAGGCCTGCTAAAGGTTAGGCAGAAGTTTGTATGCTGCAACTGTTTTCTCTCTTTGTTTTTGGAATAATTTGTTTTTTCGTAAAATCACTGTAAAAACTGCTGCAGTACAATATTTTAGTGACAACAATAACAACATACGAAGTGTTTCTATTTTTATTTCTGTTCTGGCAAATTATCTCTTCATTAATCAGTCTTACACGATTGTTAGAAATGACTAATGGCACTTTTGAGCCCTGAAATTCTTATTAAATGCATTTATAATTCTCATTTAACAAAGTAAAATCTACAGTTTCATGATAAAATATAGTGCATTAAGTATTTTTAGTAATTCATTGCCATCAGAAACATCACATTATTATTACTTCATGTATCATTATGGTGATTAGTTAATAAATCGTTTCTCTAACGTATACGCATTTTAAGTATTCAGAAAAGCACAATTTTAATTTTAATAATTTTTATTCCTCTTATAGGAATGTTCTTTTCAGAAGAAAAATCGCGAAACTGTGGTTCAAGTGGTTTATGTAGGAAACCTCAATATCGGCTTGTGTGAAAAATGCTGCAAACGGTGGTATTTTACTTTCAATGATATTGAATGCGAGAGCCCTGCTACCATCGACGCGGTCATGTCCGGTGGCCTGAGCGCTAACTACCCTCATTATACATACGGCCGAATAGAGGGATACTGCCTGACGAGATTTTCACCTGGTGAACTTCGTGTTGGTCTCAAGATCAGCAATTGCCCAAACTTTCTTAATTCTATAGTTCTATTCCAAGTTCCGTTTTATAAACCGAACGGGCTCATTTTTATCAGAGAAGTAGCGCAACCTCAGCCGTGACGTGCCTTCTTTTATTCTCGTTCCTAGGTCTGCTCCTAACCCCATGGGAAAGCACTAGGAACGAGTTTGAATTGTTCCTTATTATTTTTATGCATAATTTTTCTTTTTGAAAAGCGAACTGAAAAAATTTCTTTGCAAATAATGTCAAACACAAATAACTAAAAATTATAGCACGTAACAGCCAGAGAGTGTATTTATAAAACAAATTATATGAACTTTGTTATTAAAAACTCTTTCAGTCACAATGCATGTAAGACTTCAGCAAGCCAAAATAAAATTGTCAAAACTAGTAATTACGCGTTGTCTTATCAAACTGATAATTTTATTTTATCTTTAAGAATAAAAACGATTGTTATAGAAATGTATACGAAGTTCAAATAATAGAAACAACGGAAGCTCTGGAACTTAAACTTTTTGAAGCGTTTTTGAATACTGTTTGATTAATTGATAAACAGGTTTTTTTATAAGAACAATTTTGTAAGAATAACGAGTCTCAGATTGGCCAAAAATTGAGATAAATTTTAGAACAAGCTCAGCTTGAGGATAAAAAAGTGAAACGCGTTTAGTTAACTCTTTCCGTGAATCTTTTAATTTACGTTCGCACAGTACAACACAGAAGAATTGTTTAACACTTGGTATATCTACTTTTCTACTGTCCCAAATGATACACGCAAGTACTATTTTTCAATGCCTTAAGCGCCTTGTCTTTTTATGCAATATTTTTCATTATTTGAAACCCTTTACAAAAATAAGAACAAATTGTGGTTATGTATCTATCACCTGTCATCCTTGTGCTCCCTGGCACATAGGGCCTTTGCAGATTCTTTCCAGTTTTCTCTCCCTGCTGCTGCAACCCGCACCTAGTCCCAAGAGCCCGATGGTTCATCCTCTCGTATTTCGCTATCCAACGCCCTCCTCCAAGTTGTTTTGGGCTTCCAAATTGAGGCTGTAACAGCCAAAACTAGGCCATTTCCGAGTTCTATAGTGCCTCTCATTCAAAACGAGTCTATGTGCGAAACCTTTCTGTATTCAGTTTCATTTTCATGCAAATCAAAATCATTTTCATAAGAATGGTTTCGCACTTAGACTCGCTTTGAAACAGAGGCACAAGAGAACTCGGAAATGGCCTATTCATTATTGGTTTTCTTAAAAAAGTCTACTGAAAAATTTTTATAAAACAGTTGCCTTGCTGGTAACTATTTGAAAACCTTAGGTGAATATCTCTGTCACTGTTCACTTTGTGTATTTCAATAATAAGGCGCGATAGCCTGATTTAGTGATTTTTTTAAAAGTGATTGACTAACTGAAGGTAACAACCTCAGTTATTGAGCCTGGGCAAAATTCATCGATATCCCAAATGCGCAGTTTATTTAGTTATATATTTTTGTTTTTATTATTTTTTATATTATTTTGTCGGAAAGCGTGCATGCCTGGTAAGATACAGAAAATAAAGTCGGCAAACAGCAAATTATAGAGTTAGGGAGTTTTAACTACAACTACAAGGCCGAGGCAAGGGTCAGATTCCCCTCTCTAGGCAAAAAAATACGCACAGTGATATGCATACAAGTAGACACTCTGTCTTCCGCACCACACGGCCCGCAGACCACAGACCATTGATTATGAAGGGAAATTATTTTTATTGACAAAAAACTAAAGGAAGTCTTAAAGGGGAAGAAAATACGAAGAAAAGGACAAAAATGTTGTTTAATTTTTTAAATATAAACCAAAAAATTTATAGCTCAATACTAAGCATGAAGCTACACTCATACTCGACGGAAAAAGCGTTTTACTTTTAGACTGGGCAAGCATTGTATCAAAACAGATTGAACGACTCTTGATCTTTTTGGTCTCAACTTATCAATTTTAAACTTTTAAAAAATCATGCAATTTCCTGCAGCGTTTTCTGTCTCTTTCACCAGGATAAGATCAAAGGTGAAAGTACTTCCGTTTACAATGCTAATTCAGGTTTCATCTGACACTAAACAGTTATTTTTTTCACTAAAGATTTTGTTTGTTCCTATGATCTGTTACCAAGCCACACGCAAGTAGCCATACAAATCTCCTAGCCTCAGCAAATTTAAATTCAAACCATGAAATGGACGGTCATCACGATGGTTTTGTTTTCTGTGAAGTCCTTGCTTGGTCAGAATGCAATCAACTGGAATCAGACCGAATGTAACCAGGTCAGTACCAACGCAATAAATCGTTGTTCTACTATCATCAAACCATTTCACTCAAATAGATAATATATCATCTATATCGCTGAGATCTCGTTTTAAGTAGAAATTTTTATGTTATTTTTTATAAAACATTTCAAAAGCATCTGTTTAGTTTGCTCGAAAGACAAGATTAAAAGTTATTGATAGTAAAATTATGAGAAGGTGAAAAATCTTAAAAGACTTTGATATATTATCTGCGGCAGTAAAAATTTGAAATATGAAAACAAGGCACTACGCCAGACTGGAGATTTCATCAACTTATCTTCAAGTACATTTTACATAGTTTAAAAATACAAGACAAGCCAAGCTGTGAAATATTTGGTCTTAGCTCGCCATTTCTGTTTGATTTTAAAGTGAAATCTTCAACTATGTAAATTGCATGGGCATTTGTCTTTTGAATTTCATTTTAAAGTCTAAATATCGCTTTGTTGTTTTAAAATCTTAAAATGAAAGCTGATTGTCATCTAACTTGAAAAACCGATGAAAAGTTCCAAACCTAAGAATGCTAGGAATTCATATTTTTACGGAACGTAGAGGACTGGTACCTGTGACGTAGCAGTAGGTAGACATCCTTCACTGTCCTTCTTATATATTTTACAATAAAAAATGTGACAAACAAATTACATTCAACTGATTTTCTTTATTTTTCACAGTGTTTAAAACCGTAGACGAAAAGATTTTTTTGTTGAAAATGATAATATAGTAATACGGATCCCTGTGAAGAGATTGTTAGTTTGATCCCTGGCTGGAATATTCAAGATGGCTTGAGAAGCTAGATGTGTCGGTAAACACAGCAAAGTGAATCCGATTCAATCTCGGTAGTTGACTCGTAATGAAATAGATATTAGGCAGAAATGGGTTTCATATACAAGGTTATATGTTATTATGCGACACCAGTTTTCTAGCAGATCACCATCAGAATATCAAAATGAAAATATAGCTGTTCGGTCTATTAAAAGCCAAATGCTTCGCATTACAGACATTACCCAGAGCACTCGGTCGCGATATTGACTGGGGCGAGAAGTCAGATATTTTGTAGTATCGCTATAAAGGCAACATTTTGGTCAGAGAATTAAGAGACGTGATATAATGATAGAATTAACGCGAGTAAAAAAAATGAAAAAATCTCGATACAAAACTAGTTTTACATTATATTCCCAATGTTGGATTTATTTCTCGTCACTCCGCCAACATGGAATATATTTTCCCCCAACGCCGGCAATATAAAGTGGAATTACCGGCTCCGAATCGCAATTAGTTTGTACAATTTATTAGCACGCTTGCAAGCCCCTATAACCTATCTTTGCATTTTTAAAAAGACATAAAAGATGTATACGATTTTAAATAATATTGTCCATCTGTGTATTTAGGTATTGTAAAATATACCGTATTTAATGTTTTTATATCTTTTCAATTAAAAAATAGCATTAAATTGTGAAATCTTCATTATAGATGCGCAACTCGTGTGAGCTTCATAATGGAATACCCGGTCGTCCAGGAGTCAAAGGCTCCCGTGGAGAACCGGGGTTGGATGGTAACCCTGGTGAACCCGGCCCAGTTGGGAGACCTGGTCCTCCGGGAGATGACTTTATGTATATCCCTCCAGGAACGTTCAAAGGGCAAAAGGGTGATAAAGGCTTCCCCGGGGAGAAAGGAGAACCGGTATGAGTTGATTTGTTCCGCTTCAACTTAGGTTGCATTTTCTTGTTAAAATATTTGATAGGCTCACCTGGCGTGTGTCCTTAAGGTGCATAACAAAATTTTCCTAATTAAAAAAATATACTTTTATCTTAAAGATATCTTTAAAGTATAATTCTTTTTAGCCACAGGAGACCAACATTTTATAAAAAATCATGTCTCCAATCACAAGACAGTGATTTTTATTGCTTCCCATTACACATCCTATCGCTTACAATTGTTGAATTGCTTTAGTTTATTAACTGTTGTTTTGTAGGGAAAAGCTTATCATAAATAATAATGATAACATCAAATGCGAAGGAAGTAGTTTCCAATTCTTCCTAGCCAGATGCTAATGTTTAATTGCGCGACAAACTCGGTTAGAGGTACCACTGATCCCACTACTCCAAATCAACAGCACCAGTGCGAGATCAATCGGAAGATGATAATAATATCACCATTAAGTTCATTTACTGAATATAGCGGTGGTCATTTCTTACTCTAGGGCAAACCTTTTTCCTCAACGGTTATCAGCGGCGATCGTGGTCCCATAGGTTTCCCCGGCAGCAAGGGACAGAGGGGGCAAAAGGGTGAACCAGGAACCGACGGCAACCAAGGAGAGAGGGGTGAACCTGGAGGGATATCACAAATGAAATGGAAGCAGTGTGCGTTTGTCCTTGATATTAACAAGTATGAGGGAACGCTTGGGGTTAGTCATCACTAATGGTCATTATTTGTTTGATTATTAATACGAGCATCACCATCATTATCATCATCATTATCATCATTATCATCACTACTATCATCATCCTCATCATCATTATCATCATCATCACTATCATCATCATCATCACTATCATCATCATCATTATCATCATCATCACTATCATTATCATCATCACTATCATCATCATCATCATCACTATCATCATCATCATCATCATCATCACTATCATCATCATCATCATCATCATTACTATCATCATCATCACTATCATCATCATCATCACTATCATCATCATCATCACTATCATCATCATCATCATCATCACTATTATCATCATCACTATCATCATCATCACTATCATCATCATCATCATCATTACCATCATCATCATCATCATCATCATCATCATCATCACATCATCATCACTATCATCATCATCATCATCATTACTATCATCATCATCATTACTATCGTCATCATCATTACCATCATCATCATCATTATCATCATCACATCATCATCACTATCATCATCATCATCATCATTACTATCATCATCATCATCACTATCATCATCACTATCATCATTACTATCATCATCATCATCATCACTATCATCATCACTATCATCATCATCATCACCATCATCATCAGCAGCAGCACCATCATCATTATCATCATCGTTATTATCATTACGATCATCATCACAATCTTCATCTTTATCATCATTATTACCATCTAAAGAACGGGAAGTTCAGGTGTGTACTTGTGTTGTGAAAGGTCTCTGTCCACCGTAGAGTGGTAAAAATGATCTTCCCATTAACAGCTCTTTAGTAAGCTAAGAGATTTGACACCTAAACATAAGTTATTTCATCATTATTATTATTATAATTATTAATATCACCAATACCATTATTGGTTTAATCCTTGTCATTATATTTAGTTTTACTTTTATTGTCAGCATCACCATCTCCATTGTCATTACCCAACTTACTAAACCAAGTGATCATCTGCGTAAGCGTTTGATTTTACTCAAGAAAGATAGGAATTTTGAAAACATATGAAATTTGTATGGTTCTTACCAAAACAGAGTGGCAACATGGGCAGATCAAGAGAGAAGAAAGATGATGTATCAGTTTGTTGTGTATCCACATGATTTGTCGCTAATATTTCTATCCTAGTCAAATATCAATTCTAATTTGTTTCCCTTCTATCTTAGTCTTGTCGTTTTTGGAAAAACTCCGGCAAGTCTGTTCTGAAAGTGACCTACCAAGGAGATATTCATGTAGGACTTTGTGACACCTGCTGTAGAAAATGGTATTTCACGTTCAACGGCCAAGAATGCAGGAAGCCTGGTTCAATATCAGCGATATATAGTGGTCAGCAGCTTGAACAAGACGGAAGGCCAAATGTACTTCCGGTGTTTCACCACGGTACCATTTCCGGTTACTGCAACAATATTTTGCGAGGCTACGTAACAATAGCGTTGAAATTTGTACCATGTCCCAAGTATGACGTCAAAAGATTTACTGTAAATACCGATATTGTAGCGAATGCGCGAATACTTATTGAGGAGTTCAATGTTTCTTAATGCAAGGAACGCCCTCTCCTCCTAAATATTTTTGTAATCTACATTCATGACAATTGTTTGTGTTTAGAAATTAATAAAATCACCAATATTGAGGCTGCGTACAAAAGTATAGTCAAAGGTGTGGTTTAAATAAACAGAATTTTTGTTTTGAAAAACAAATAAAAGTTCTTAATGAATACAACGTTGTAAATTTGTATTAAATTGTCTGACTGTCTATTAATTTATTGCCATTATCAGACTTCTTTGCGTGTATAAAATGAATTAACTTAATTTTCTTGACGTATTGTAATTTTTTTCACTGCTTTATGTCTTCATTTTAGTTGCTTGCACGCCAAGTGATAAGTTTATCGATCCTATATTGTCAACCTCGTACCCAGGGTCATTTCACTACTACGTCAGTGAAATGACCCTGGGTACGAGGTTGCCTTTTTTGCCAGAAATAAGAAGTGCGTCAGGCTTAATAGAGAAAATATGCTTTTCTCCTTTTGCGTCCTTGGTCATTCTGCAGTAAAGTTTTCCTTTGAATCCGTCATAGATGAAAAAAACTTCAAGCTACAGAATATGAAAACTGACCATGAAGACAATCTATCTAAGCTCTTTCTCAGTGTAATATTGGTTATATATTTACTATACAAGGTATTTAGGCATCCTTCGTGCAGTCACTGGAAAAGGTTATAAACGTACACAGGTTTGTATATAGTTATACAATAGTTCCTCATGGGATACCGCGGAAATTCCACTTGTCACTTGTAGTTTCATTGTATACACACCAGTGCACATGAGATAACTAATTTATCCCTAATCACGCTAATGCCATAAAAATACAACTAATTAATTTGTCTACCGCATGGACAACAAAGAATTAAAACCACAGCTTTGCGCAGACGTTTTGCGAGCACTTATGAATTTTTACTCTGCTAGGAACTCCTACGACATTGACCAGCAACATAAGCGCCATTTCGTAAACGTATGCACACAGATTTTTTGCTATTTCATCAGTCGCTTGCTGATAATAGGGGGAAATGACGGGAAAGCCGAGTGGAAGACCACTCTACGGCTTCCACGCCTGATTCGCTGTATGTTTTAAGGAATGGGATAAATAAGCAACATTGTATGTGGATGCTGTAAGTAAGCCATATCTCTCAAGCAATACTCATACTACATGTTACAAACGGTATACACATCGCAAGGTTAACTTCGGCGTGTTCTTCGTATACTGTTCGGAGCCAATCATTGTTCGATATTTTCTTTTCTGCACGGCTAGGCTCCCCAATCGTAACAAGGGAAGTGTGTTTTTATTTTAAAAATTAAACCTGTGTCCCTAAAGCAAGTTTTTACTAAGGCAGTCTAAATTTTGCGGTATACAAGGCTATACCTCTCAGTTACAGGCAACCCCAATGTAAGGTTGTAATCAGGGGCGGATCCAAAAAGTTTGGAAGGGGGGAAAATTTGAGTCTGGTCTACCTCTCAATCACTCAACAAAAACAGGATGAACAACAAAAAATATCCACTTTTCTAAGTTCACCTTATTACGTATTTTAAACATGTTATACCTTTCTGGATCGCAGTTACATCAAACTTTCACAGAATTTAAAAATATTTAAAAAATCCGCGCCTGGTAATATGAAAATATATATACCACGCAAAACTGTAAACTACTAGTGTCGGAGTAAAGCTCTTGTTGACGAGATTTTAAGAAATACTAATAAAGAGACAAACAAAGGAGTCAACACGACGTTTGTAAAAATAGTAAAAAAAAAATTATTTACAAACGTCGTGTTGACTCCTTTGTTTGTCTCTTTATATAGTAACCCCAATGTACACGGTACTAGTATAAGGGCTGCTATATAAATTTGACGTGTATATTGAAATATACTAAAAAAAATTAAGCCGATCGGGTAATGCTCATCTCAGATTGGTTTTCAGATAAGATTTTGTTGTTAAATCTCCGAGTCCCTCCGGAATTGCTCAGTCTTCATTTGCAGTTTAGCAAGAGGTAAATCGCCTTCCAACGTACTTCAGAAAATAAACAAACGCCGCACTCGAATATACGAGACGTAACTGGATTTAACTGCCGTTCTTTACAAGAATTTTTAAAAGCCCTCACCCACAGTGTGCAACTTCATACAATACTAGAACCAAAACAAATTGTGGAATTGTACGCAAGGTGTCCTGCTGATGAAGATTTCCAGTGCCAGGGCATTTGGAAAAAGTCCATAGATTTGCTTTAGAATACCGTTTATATTTTCTATGAAAAAATATTAATCCTAGTAAATTTGCAGTTCGAGGCCGTTTCTGAAATAAGGCTTTATATAAAGCCGCGGTTGAATTGAGCTCTGTACAAATATTCTTGGCAATTCATTTTAAAATGAGATCCAATTCGTAAGTATTGTATTTCAGGAAATCAAATTATCTAAGATCGTGACGAAAGACAGTAAAAAGCCAATTGGGAAGGAAAGAAGATCTTTCAGCCTGGCAATGAAAACAAACTGAATGTTTGGCCTTTGCCGTTTTTCTTCAAGCTAAAAAGGTTCTTCTAAGTGTTTTGTCCGGTGAGTCTGTATGTTTCTTTGTTTTACTGAATTTTTGTAAACCTCGTCTATCACTGATTTGCTTAGGAATTCATCTGCAATGTTTTGTCTCAATTCAATTTCTTTCGTCAAGCCTTCTCGAAATCCTAAATGTTAGCCAAATATTGTGTAGATTATGTACAAAGCCAAATTAAGTTGAGAATAGCACATAACAAACAAGTTATTTTCTTGAACAAGACTTATTTATGATTATATACGGCTGGAATTCATTTTATTCCATGTTTATCAAGGGCATCAAGTCAAATGAATTTTTAGAATGTCAACTTTCAAATGAGCTATTAACTGCGTTCTCTGCCGTACGTACATACACCGTTAAACTGCCCCTCTATTCGCCTCAAAAACAATCTATTAAAAAGTACTTTCTCTAAATATGATTCCAAACGTCAAAGTATTCGAAAACAAAACAACCTTGCATATACATTTTCAGGCAGTATCATAAAGAAATATTAAAACAAGATTTTCATTTTAAAACGACGTATAATATTTGTATGTGAAATTCCACCGTTCGAGAAAAATTTGTGAAAAATACCGCACGTATTTGATGAAAGTGAATTTTATTAGTAATACCACGAGCGCGTTTAACTCACTTTCGTCAAATACAAGCTGTATTTTTCATTAATTCTTCGAGAACAAAGGTGGTATTTCCTTTTAGTATTATATGTACATAAAATTCTTGATTCTTTACAATGAAACTCACAGACTACAACAAGTCTTTAGAAAATGTGTACACGCCGCAAAGATCTCTGGGATACATTCATGCAATTAATTAATAGCACGCGTGGTAATTGCATAAATTAAGAAAAGATTCCATGCTTTTCAGCCAATCAGAATTGAGTATTTTATGCAGGTGTGATATTATTGAAGATGATTTATGGCGATGAAGATGTTGGTGATGAATGAGGTTGTATCTTATAATGAGGATGATACTGATGATGAAGTTTTGACTTTTAATTTTATTTACGCAAAGTGAACAATTTCATTCCTGCGTCACGGGTAATAATCTTTTAATCTTTTTTTATGAAAAAGTAAATAAAAAATACTTGTGAATTATATCAAAATATCTAGAGTCTTACTAATGGAGCTTGTCTTTATTCGCTAACACAGAAAATGGCTATTTCGTTCAAGACGATTTTAGCAGTAGTAAGCTTTGTGGTGTGCAATACACAGAGGACCTCTTTTCAATGGGGAATCTATAACTGTAATCAGGTAATCCAATTTTTTTTTCATTTGTCAATGAAAAGTTAAACTTGACCATTAATGTCACACTAGGACATTCGAATCAGTGACATAATTTTTCCTCTGAAATCACATGCCAGTATCTGCCAAATGAGAACTGTAACTTTAGCTGCTAATTTCGAAGCAAACGTATTGTAGGATAACTTGATTTGTTGTCGCCAACATGCAATATATGAAAACACTCGCTTGCTATTTGTCACTTATCTATTACAGACGGTTGCAGACAGTGATCGCAGACCATCTGCGACTGTTGCAGGTCATATGCTGGGTCAAGGCTTGAAACTGACACAGTCCGTCATCTGCATAGCCAGCACTATTTAAACAGAGCAATCAGTTTTTCATTTGCCGTCAAAGTTCTTTCTTTGTTTCATGCAATTTTCGTTTGAATGCTTTTTTTCTTCTTACACAGGTGGAGACGGTTTGCGGTCAGTATTTCGCAGGCAATCAGGGATCCACCGGGACAAAGGGAGAACCAGGATTCAATGGTGCACCCGGTAAGCCCGGCCTACCAGGACCAGTGGGACCAAAAGGGAACCGGGGTAGATCAAACCGTCCTGGCAACCCATTATATGGCCCAAAGGGATATCAAGGATTTCCTGGATCAAAGGGATTTCCGGGTAGTCCTGGTCTTTTTATGGGTCCAATTAAAGGCTTACCTGGTGAACGAGGAGAGCCTGGAAACGTAGGTCCTGAAGGAGAGAAGGGGCAACCGGGATTTCCTGGACTACGAGGACAAAAAGGAGAACCAGGTTCTAGTTTAGATGCCCTTTCGCACACAGGGAGAGATTGTATATGGGATTTTGATCCTTTGAGAGAATATGGGTTAATAAAGGTTAGTTGTAATTACTTTACGCTTGATTCAAAACTTATGATACCTTTATCTCCATCACATTAAATGTATTATCAAATGTATTATGTTTTTCGGGAGCTGTCTTTATAAATCCGGCCGAATCCAACGATAGACAAAGGGAAGATTAACTAGCGGTAAACTAGCGTGAGCTGCGTCGGTGTTTCTATATTTCTAAAGATACATTTTGCTAAATTATACACCGTAAAGAAAAAAAGAAAACTTACTGATTTTTCGTGTCAGTAAGTTTTCTCTTTTAGTCCTTCTGAAACGCCAGTACATATTTACTACTAAATTGATACAAAAATGCTGTACACGAGTTTTGCTACAAGATTTTTTGTGCCCTTTATATGCTTTAAATTTTATTATATTTTATTTCTTTACTATTAAATCGTACCTGTGAAAAGTTTGAAAACCCCCAAACCGTTTTGATTGGTGACAAATCTATTTCATATAACTGAACATAAACCACAGAATGACGTCAAAAAACGTAAGAAATATTTTCAAAATAATCGAAATGAGATTTTTTTGTACAAGAAATAAAATACTATCCGGCCTGCGTTTCTAGCCAGTAATAGAAAATGCTATGGCGTGTAGAACAATCGAATTCTTTCTGCAATTTTCTCGCGTTCTCTTATATCGTAGCATTTCAGTATTTTAGTCTATTATTATCTAGAAATACATAGAATCTGAAGTATATATAATGTATAATACTGGAGTCATAACCTATATTATTACCCATAACCATACAATTAACGCCATGAGAGGGTCTAGGGCGAGTACAAGTATCTCGCCGTATTGTACATTTTGAGCGATATTAGTACTTTTGAAAACTTGTTTAACCACGCGTGTCGCCATATTTTATTTTTATTTTTTCTCGAATAAATAATTGAATAATAAATAACCTATTAGACAGTTTTGTATGTAGCATATTTTATCTCGTCCTGTGTACAAGACTACATGACTCGTAAAAATATCCCGCCATACTACATACTAAATTGTCTCATAAGATATATATATCGTCCTGCTGAATAAATTGTTAGTTCTTTTTGACAACGTTTTTAAAAACAATTAATTTAGCTTAATTTCTTTAGCAGGCTTAAATATATGAGAAAAATCATTATAATTATCATTTTAACTTCATATTTTTTTTATTCGCTAGGAATGTCCATTTAACAAAACTTCGTCTACAAGTCGCCTCCATGTTCTCTATGAAGGGAGTCTCCGTGTTGGATTTTGCAATACGTGCTGCAAAAGATGGTTTTTTACTTTTAACAACAAAACATGTTCCAGCGAAATTATTGAAGCTCGTCTGTCGGGTGAGTAACAACTTTGCCAGTACCATAATGCATTATCTTTATCACTTACTATTACTTATTGATTTAACATTTATACCTCGAGTACAAATAGACAACGAGTCACTAGCCCATATGGCCGAAACACGAATGAGCGATTCAAACTTGTAGTCCACGAGACCGAGAGGTCTAACTGTTTTAGTATAAACCTACTAATCGGTCAAAAAATGAAGTACAAGTTAAATTATCGATAAGATTGTCCAATATTATAGCAAAACAAAGCTGATTACTATTTTGATCCGCCATCTTTTCTCTACTAGTAGGCTATCACAAAATATACAGATTATATTATCCATGAATCCTCTGATATTATAGCAAAACAAAGCTGATTACTATTTTGATCCACCATCTTTTCTCTACTAGTAGGCTATCACAAGGTATACAGATTATATTATCCATGAATCCTCTGATATTATAGCCAAACGGGGCTCATTACTGTTTTGATCCACCATCTTTTCTCTACTAGTAGGCTATCACAAGGTAAACAGATTATATTATCAATGAAATCCTCTGATATTATAGCAAAACAAAGCTGATTACTATTTCGATCCGCCATCCTTTCTGTGCTAGTAGGCTATTACAAATATCAAACTTGAAAGCAACACATAGTTAGTACCAATTGGGTTTTTCCAAGACAAGTGAACGAAGGAATGCGGCTAAATCAAAGCAAAGCAGAGGAAACAAGGCAACACTAATGAACTTGCGTACCGAATTCCGACAAGGTTCCGTACCAAGGGTAGAGATCGTAAGGGGAATGGTAAAGTAGGAAGGTCCAGACAACGTAGTAGTCAAAGGACAAATACTGGGAGCCTAACATACTAGAACATATTCAGGAACTTCTACAGAACAAAATTAATTTACGCATGAGATATTTGCTTTCAAAACAAATGAAAGAGTAAAGTAGTATCAACGCACGTGACTTCTAACTAGTGGGACTATTGTTTTGAGAAATAGGAAACATTCCTTATGTTTGTGGAATTTTATCCTAGGCGACAGATACATCATATTGGATGGTTTGTATGCCGATGTTGTTTCACGTAAATATTTTCTTTCGAAGAATATCTTGTATTCTTGCTATGTCTGCCTTAGCGTAAAAAGAAATAGGTTGAAAAAATTACAATTATCAGTTACAAAAGGTTGTTTAACAATTATTCCAAGAGCGCGCGTTGGATATGAGATGGTAAATAGCCAACGAGGAGCGTAGCGCCGAGTTAACTATAATCATCTTTTATATATCCAACAAGCGCAAATGGAATAATTTTTTTATTAAATTTATGAGCTTTCTTAACCTTTCGATACTTGGAAATAACAAAAAAATTTTGGTAAATTAATAACCGAGATGCTTTTGTTAGTTTCCATATATGGTCATTCGGTATTAAAGCTGGTACCCGAGATTGAGTGAACCAATCAGAACGCAAGAATTGCAATATTCAAGGTTGAAAATGTAATAATTAAGTATTTTGGTTATACTCCAAAAGGTACGAAGAGAGAGCAAGCACCTGAATATTACCATGACATCTTTGAAGGATACTGCGCACGTGCAGCTGGCCCAGTTAACATTGGATTGTGGGTAGAAGACTGCGCAAATCATTTGAGAGCTTCTCCAAAACCGTTCAATAAACTAAATATAACAGCCAGAATTTTAGTAAATGAAATAGATATCTATTAGCATGAAAATTTGTTCCATTACACATAAAAATTGAAAAGCGCTGACCTTTTTAATTTATTTGGCAATAACTGTTGCACGGTTTTGTTAAATTAGTTATTCTTTACCAGCAATGTGTTTCATTTTAAAATAGTGGACAACTTTATAATCACTACGGTTATAACGTTTTTTTAATGCTAAAAAACATTAATGTCGATTGTATAGATTATGTATATGATCGTAATTCCCGTGAACGCACATAACAAAAAACCTCAAAAAAGAATCAGATAATGATATTCTTATAGTAAGACATAGATATACAATGCGCCCTCTCGTTTACCACCATCATGGTATTATAGAAGCTCGTGATGCTGGCCACACATTGTAGGATTACATTGTGCCGGAAAATATTTCATGCTTGATAAGAATTTAATTCATGCTTGCCAGATGTGCAAATAAAGAGTTTTATGCTTAATGTAAAAAAAGTAGATATTAACCTAACCTTGTTCTCATAGCTTTCACAACAAAGTTAAAACCTTGGTAACGAGGTTCGATACCAACCCAGCCGCAGGTACAGAAAACAATTACTGGTTTGCACAACAGCTATTGTTTTATGTTAAATGTCTAAGATACTAAAAGTTAAGCAAGCTTATGTCTATATTTTAAAGAATCAGCTGAAAGAAATTCCGTCGACCAACAAGAGACGTAAGGAAAGACTGATATCACGCCGCCAGATAGTTTTCGTTAAAAATCTTCAAACAAAATGTTGAAAGAGTTTTCTATAATGAGTAAACTATTGGAGAGTTTGCTGAAGACATATTAAAATCGTGGTCAGTTTTTTAGACATAATTACAGTTTTTTCGATATAGTTAGAAACGGTTCAAAGCTCAGGCTGGGGACGAAATAAGTGAAAATGTCTCTTGTTGAAACTTGACGGAATCTTGTAGTTTACATTCGAAATGTGCACAGTAAAACACAGAAGCACCGTTTCACATTTAGTATATCTACTATTGTCCCAAATGATACAAGTATTCATGTAATACTAAAAGGTCCTCACAGTAAAAACACAGAATCACCGTTTCACATTTAGTATATCTACTATTGT
>JAOBRB020244506.1:0-11678 GCA_027575285.2 Zoanthus pulchellus | reverse complement strand
CAACTGAATGTCAAAGACGACACCAACAACACCTCATGTAAGTAAAATATTTTTTTTTATTCATTTATTCAACTCTCAAAGATTGTATGGGATTCCTGTGCCTTGACCAGTTACCCTTGACCCTTATTCGTGACACGTTCCCTGAACCTTTCGGTTAGGATTGGCATTTGTTATCTTTTACGAAAACAATTTTTGCAACATTTTGCACTTGTAAGTCAGCTTTCCAACTTCATTGGAAAATAGAAATTTTACACGGATCGAAGTATCGAGGAAGAAAATAGATTTCTCTACTCAGTACTGAAAGAAAAGTTTCAGCGGATAATAGAATGGACCTGGAATGGACCCTGGGGATAGTAGATACAGGTTGACGACATATGACGTACTAGAGCTAGTCCCCCATCCAACACGATTCTATCCGTTGCTGTGAAGCAAACAAATATGGCGAAGAATTATTTGACACTTTTCTTCCTTCTTTCGTTTTGGATCACAATCAATCGTGTATGTATAACATTTTAAATTTAAAACTATTCTTTTTACGTAATGTAATTTGAAGTTAATATAACTTTTACCCTTTTTTCAGGTAAATGCAGATTTAGGCGTTTTACACGCTGAAGGCAATCGCGATAGCGGAGATTTCTGCGTGGTGTATAATCCTAGTTGGGGTATCATTCCTTCGTCTCTAGAAGAAACGGTTTGATTTTAATTAATGTTTATTATTCATGAGCTAGAAATAGATTTATAAAAACTGAAAAACTAACCTTGTTTTCTATTACTAATAACAGACGTTTGATATATCTCGCTGAAAACGAAAATTTTAAAAAACACATTAAACTGAATAAGTCGAAATAAGGTAATAGCTTGCGGTGCATTCTCATCACAAAAAGTCTTACACGGCTTAGCAAAACTCTGTTACACTCTGAGCTTATAATTAGATGGTGTATCGACCGAAATTGAAATACAGATTGATGAATACAAAACCAACATGAATTAATGTACGATTGAAAGCTACAGCAACAGATATACACTGAAAATGTCAGTAAGTTTTCACGCTTCACAAAGTTGTCAGAACGGCTTAATTCGAATACGCTTGGTGCTAGTATAACTTTGTTTTTTCCTAAAATAACTACAACCGCTTTCTACGTACATTGATTTATTTTTTAAGAAGAATAAAATGTTTATAAAATGCATAAATATAATAAAGATTTAAAAGTTTAACCATCCATAAACATTGTTCGATTGTACTTGAAAAATTTCATCCAGATAATCAATTTTCTTTATTAATTATTGAGTAAGGTTGAATATTCCTAATTACAATATTTAATTAGTTAGACTTTACTGAGTTACAGCTGCAGTATTAATGTGGGTTCACCCTCATAAAGCACAAGTGACTTTGATAAATATTCAGGTCTTCAAAATACGAATTGGATCACCACTTTTGTCACATCAATAATACTAAAAATACAAAGTTTCATTGAGATTCTTCCTAACTTGGCAGATATATTTTTTTATGAACATTTCAAGTTGAATATTCCAGCGAAATTTTGTAAAGAAAATGTACAGGTTTTGCATGATAATGAGGCTAATAATGCATCAGATGAACTAGCAGCCTCATTAAAAAGTGAAAGTCATACATTTTCCTACAAAAATAATGTAAAAAATTTATTAGCTTGAAGGGTTCATATCTTCACCAAACTGTGAGCAATGTCAGTGAAACTTTGCATTTTTACTATTATTTGTGTGACAAATGTGGTGATACAATTTGTTTCTTGAAAACAAATTATTCAATATACTCTATTAAAAACAGCTAGTTTGTACCATGCAAGTCATAATCATGATAGACTATCAGCATAGTGCTATAAGTGTTAATACACTTTGATCTTTGTTTTCATTTTAGCCGAAGTTGCCTTTAAAGAAGACAAATTCTACTCTATGTGATGAAGTTACATTTAACTTTGATGGGGCAGCAGTTGCAGTACCAAGAGGAAGCTGTACTCTGTATAAAAAGGCAGTCAATGTACAGCTAGCTGGTGGACAAACAACCATAATAATCAGTAATGGAAGCTATGTAAGTTATAATTGTAACAATTTAAGATAACATACTAAACCCAATTAAATAGGTGATACTTTAATGTTGCTAAATAATGTATTATGAAGAACTTACAGTGTTAAATAACAGTGCAATGTTAATAATGACCGAATGGGGACTTTTTCATGATATACAGTACACATAATTTCAAAACTCTCTGAGGCCTACAATTGAAGGATCTGGTGACAAAGCAACATAACTTAGTTACTTGTGATCAAGTACTTGTCTCTCTCTACAGTACAGTCTAGAAATTGGTGCATTTGCCCATAAGCATTCTGTGAAAATTCCACAGGGACTATTCACAGACGGACGCATCCTTTTCCGTGGGCGGACTCGTCCTCCTGCATTTAAGGGTGAATTCCGCAGGTGAATTTAGGTACTGTATACGTTCTAGTCCAAGATTAAGGTTTGTATGTTTTGTTCCAAAAGCAACTGATCAGATATTGTAAGCCATGATTAACTTGATAAGTTGCTTCCTATCTACTCTAAATGCTATACAACACAATTTTAGCTAAAATGACAGCATTATGTTAACAAACTTGGTCACTCCATTCTTCATAAACCTCATTTTTTGTTAGTCCTTGTTTAAATAATCTATTCTCAAATAGAATAGAAATATGCTTGCAACTTAAGGTTTCCTCGCTTTATTATGCATGTGTTTACATCAAATTGTATAAAGAAACAATTTCACTTTCACTTTATTAGTTATGGAAAGTATAACCACAAACACATGGTTTTAGTAATCTTCATTTTGCTGTGATTTTGATCATTGGTTAATTCAGGAAATTCACCACTGTTTTTAGGCAGTACTGTACATTATCCCTATTGTGTCTTAAGGCGGTACTGTACATTATCCCTATTGTGTCTTTAAAGCCCTTGGGTGAATTCAGCTTTTCATACAAAGTCACTCACACGGTTTTTGCACTGACCTCTTCCATTTCATGTCCTTATCCAAAATGATACAAAAGTTTGACTATTTTGCAGTTGCTCTCCAAACTTGACCATATATCTCTATCTATTTCTAGTTTTACCCACAAGGAAATATGTCTGCAGGAAATTACGACAATTTAAGTATCCCAGTTGCTGTTATTGGTAAGGATGACTGGGCAGCTCTTCAGGTAATTGATGAAAATTATATGATCCTCAACATTAGTTAGTAGTCACTTTGTTTTAACGGTTGTGAAACAACTGAGAAATGATTAAATATTAAGTTTTGATTGATAACATTTTTAAAATTTTTATAGATTTCCAGCAAAGTAGTAAATTAAAATTGTAAATTAAACTGTTTTTTGGGTAACTATGTGAAACAATGTTCTTTATGATATCACAATTAATGAATTTAAAAAAATGTAAAAAATTAAGTTGATTTTTTATTAGCACTTTAGAACTGCAGACCAATTTTATTTAGTGAAATAATAATTAATTGAATGAAAATAAATTTGCTGCATGAACATCCAGCTGATAGAGAAGGAAAGAACGAACGTGAAATGAAATGCATGCATGTAACAAAAAAGCACCTCAAGGGATTAGATGGAGTGACCCAGAAACAAGATGAATTCTGAATAGGCCTTCTACTTCTATACTTTATTAACTGGTGAAACTCATAAAAGCATTACATCAGCATGAATAAAACATCATACATAATTCTATACAGATACCAATATTGACTAATAAATAATCCTAGAATATCATATTCAAAAATAAACAAATTTAAACTTAACCACTGGCCTCTTTGTATCATGTATTTCGTAAGCTCCTCTTTCAATTTTGTGAGATCTTCATATTTTTTAGTAATTGCCTCTGGTAATTTGTTCCAAAAGTTAGTCTTCCATGGAAAGAAGTTAGTTGTATGTTGATTGCAATTTGGATGCCATCTCTGAAATTGCTTGTAGTTGCATTCCTCAAGGTCTGGTCCGTTGGAATCAATTATGACTCTCTTGCAATGCCCACAGTTCCATTAAGAACTCAATTTGGAACATAGATAACTGAGAGAGAATCTGCCTTCTCTCAAGGGACGGCCATTCCAGCTCAGTAATAATTATTTCACAATTGTTATTTTGTGTGCACAAAGAGTTCTTCAGATTAGTGTTATGTAGCTAAGTATATTTAGTTGCATAAACAGGGCTCAAAATTAACTTTTTCAAGTAACCAGCTAGCCACCAGAAGAAAAATTTGGTTGCCAATATCATAATATATATTTTCAGTGTGTAATCCATACAGATGAGATAATACCTTTTAAAAAGCTCTAATTTCTGACTTTTTTCTTACTTTCAATACTGTGTTATGCTCCAAATAATACTAAATTTCACTTTGCAAATATTTTCACATATATAAAGGATGTCAACAAATTTTCATCTTTCAATTTCTGTTGAAATTTCCGTTCAGGTTCTTTTGCTTTCTTACTTTGATTTGTATCATCAGGATCAGTTATATCTGCAACATTTCTCTTCCCAGCTACAGAACAAAAATCTGAAATAGATCCCTGCTGCTTCATTAAAAAAATTTTTAATTTATGCCTTAAGTTTTTCTACAAGCACACAAAAACAATAAAAACCAGATGCTGCAGGAACAAGGCTTACCATTTGCTTCAGATGCAAACCTGCACCTACGAACATTTGTGTGTACATCTGAAGATGCATTGCAACGTAAAACATGGTGATTGTTGTATTAGTATTACACATGCGTCTGTTGTTGTGGGTGAAAGAATAATTACATTTGCCTCAAGATTTGTTTGCCCAAGAAAGCAGATAAGCTTCATTTGTTCATCACAATGTTTACCATTTTATTAGAAACAATAATTTCAGTTAATCAGTCGCAAAGGTTCCACACAATCTTGTAGTGGCCAGCTGGCTACAAGTTCAAACAATCTAGTGGCCAGCACTTACTTTTTGGTGGCATTGGCCACCTATTGGTGGCAAGTTTGAGCCCTGATAGAATAATTTCTATGAGATTTAGTGTTTTACCGGAGGGATATCATATAGCCAAATAAAAGTTATACAAAAATGTATCAGTTATCAACACTCAATTTCTCCCTACATTACAAATACAAAATAAGACATTTGGTTATGAGAATTGATCAAACAAAGCAAACCACTGAATGATTAAAAGTGAAATTCTTTCAAACTTGTTCAATGAAAAGTATGGACTTAAGTTGAGACAACTTATTAATTCAACTGGAAGTAAAAGGGTTCATTTGTTTTGTAAAAAATCCTAATCATTAATAATGAGTTATTTCTTCTTTAGTTAACTTTTTGTGTCTTCTTTTATTTTCAAACTGATTAGAAGGTTGGTAGTGATGAGTCAATGAAAGTTCAGTTATATTCACCCGCACCAGCTCTTGTTGATGGAAACCTTGTCATCATCTGGGTCATTGCTGTGGGAACTGTTGTTCTTGGAGCTTATTGGTCAGGTGTTGCCAATCTTAAAAATGTGTAAGCAGAAACAGTTTTACCTATATTTTAAGTAAATATATACAGGACTTGAAATTTAAAAGATATGATTGGTTGAAAAAAGCTGCAAAAACTTTTGAAACAGATAAATGCACTGGTGAAGTTTTAGTTGCAAAATAAAATTTTTAGTTGCAAATTCAATCATAGTGGTTGCAATTTCAAACCCTGGCTAACTAGTATATAGTTTAAATTTTATCATGATAAATATAGTTTGAATTTTAGGTAATGGCATGGCACCGTTGATAAGAAGTAAAATCAATGATTAATTTCACAAGGTTTTTCAATTTCTTCTACAATTGCCTGAATTGATGTGTGACAAGGGTAATGTTGAAAAAATTTGAAATACAAGTGAAATTTATTCATATTCTCATAGACTATGACTTAGAATAGCTGGCCTTTGTCCAATGGTGTCAAGGGCTGTTTAAGAATTATTCTTAGAGCGTGCATTGAATATGAAATGGTAAATAGCCAAGGAGGAGCGTAGTGCCAAATTGGCTGTAATCATCTCGTATCCAACATGTTTCATGAGTTTTCCGAACTCTTTCGGTATATGAGCTAATAACCGAGATTGAGTAAATGAGATCAGAATGCTTGAAATCCAATATTCGAGGTTGAAAATTTAATTATTAACAATTAGACCTTGAGGCTGCATTTGGCCTTTGTAGAAGTTCTTGTAAATAGTCATTTGACACTAGCACAATGTGCGAATGAACTGCTATTGTTTTCGCAAAATCATTACCTTGGACTATCACAAATAGCTTGAGGTTAGGGAGCCAATCAGATTGTAGTATGTGCAATAAATAGCCCTTATGTTGGAAAATACTAATTTGACTCGTAATCCATGTATCAACAAGATCCAAATATTTTGTTTAAAATATATTTTTTCGTAAATACTATGGAATTTCAAAAAATACTCTCAGTACATTTAATATAATTTTTAAATATTTTGTACTTAAAAAGCTTTTATCTCATATTTATATAATTATATGATAATGACAACTTAAATAAAGCCTAATTATTATTATTATGATTATTAATAGCAATAGAGTAAATATAAGTTTGCTAATCTTTCTTGTTGCATGAAATTTATCTTTTTATTGATTAAATTTCTATTTCAAGAGTTATCATTTCTTTTGTTTAATATGTAGTACTAGAAAATATCCATACCCACAACATGAAGGAAATTTTTTCTGACCCTCCCACCCCTTCTGGAATTTCTGATTTTGGGCCAATGTTTTGTCCCTTACCCCCACTTCCCCATTTCAGAATTTCCTATTTGAGGCATGCCTTACCCTCACCCCCCTGGAGTTTCCATCCATACAATGTCCGCATTTATTGTTGCAAGTCATGAATTAACATTAAGGTTTTTTATCAGTTGGATGTCAACTGAAATTTTAGTGATGATATAATGATCATAATAAGATGAAAAAAACACTCTTGATACCCAAATTATGTAAGTTTCAGGACACCATTGTACAAAGTCTCATAGTACCGTATTTTCCATGTATGAAGATCAGAGAATGTTGTATCAAAAATTATACCTAAAAAAAGTACTCAGCACAGGCAAACAGTTCAATCTTTAAAACTAATTTGCAGCCACAAATATTTTAAAAGAAAGAGCAGTTTCAATCAGTCAGTGACAAAAATGAAAAACATAAACCTTGCACGATATGTGACAGGTTTCTCATGGACTGTCACATATATTGATCTGTACTTGACGTCCTGCTACAATCAGCTTATTTTTTAATAAAATATTAATTTCAGTTTGGGTTCCATGTGACAAGTTGCTCCATTGAGCCTGGAAACAAAAAACCACCAAGTTAATCTGTCATGTTTTGTGTTCATCTTCAGTGTTGCTTTTTTCAGCCAACTTTTCATATCCATAGATATATATTTTGATTTTTGTTGATTAGCCCTATGTACCTTCTGGACTGAAATCAAAATAGCATTATACTCTCAACTGAAAATCTTTTTATTACTGTATCTTTGAGCCTCTCCACCCCCTCCCCCCCAGAATTTCCTAGGCCTTTTAATCCCCCACCTCCTCAGAATTTTTGATTTTCTCTTTGGTGGGGGTTTGGATATTTTCTGGAACTACACAATGAATTGTATGTCTAATTATTCAAAATATAAGGATTCATATTTTATTAATGCAATACAGTCAATTTGATTGTTACCGTTCATTCATAGCATCATGCAAGTAACAAATTATTTTCTACTTAGCAGTAGCAGTTTCTTTGCATTCAAGAAAATGATTTAAATTAATCTCAAATATGTCCATTAATATTATTTATTTCAGAAATTATAATTATAAATAAAATGGTTATAGCAGTGCATACATTTTATGGACTACCTGAGAACTTCATTTGTATGTTAACCCAAAATGCTAAAAATTTACTTTGTTTCATATTTACATTTGTTAGTTTTTATTAATTAAATAATTGATAAAAAATTATTTCAAATTTAACAAAAAATCAGATAAAGTAAGCACTTAAAAAAAAGTCTAAAGTGAAAAGGGGTATTTTCATAATTATGAAATTTTTATTCATGTAGAGCTCGACATGTGAGACAGACAGCTTCAGCTAACGAAGAAAATGGTAACAGCAGTGGGGAGAATGATGGTAGCATTCAGATGACACCAGTAATGGTGTTAGTGTTTGTTGTTCTTATCTGCGGCATGCTGCTACTACTCTTCTATTTCTATGATTACCTGGTGTATGTTGTTATTGTGCTGTTTGCACTGGCATCATGCAATGGATTATTTGAATGTTTGCGACCAGTTGTTCTGTGGCTTCCGCTGGGTAAGTATATTGAAAAACTGGTACACCTGGTTACCCTAATTGGTGCAGTGCCAGTCTGTCATGCGCGTCTTAAAACAATTGAAATAAGGTGCAGCCTTTGCTCTAACATCTGCAAGTAAAGTTGGCATAGTGATCATCAGTGGTGCCTTCTACCTCTACGACCTGGGATCAATTTCTGGGCTTGCCATGTGGGCTAAGATTTGTCGATCTCAGTGTTACTCTGAGGGTTTTCCTCCTTCAGCAAATTCAACTTTCATGCCAAAATCTGAGCCATCAAGCAATTAAACATTAGCAGGAAGAATGGGTAACCACTTCCTTCTCAGATGACTTTAAATGAAGTATTATTATTATTTCTTATTACAAATAGTTTCGCATCTTCTCAGATAACATTTGGACTATATGTCAAGTCTCTTGTTACTCTATTGGTAGACTTAAAAAAACTCACTCATTTGTCAAAAAGAGCAGGGTATTGTTCCCAATGTTGTGGTCTATTTTCACTACTGAGGGCATCTATCTGCTCCTGCATACTATCTGTTTAAAACCCACAAATTTATTTGTAATTTACCTATTTGATCTTATTTAGTCACGTAAAAATGTACAACATAATTATTAAACTTTATTATTAGTTATCATTGTTTAGAAGATAGGGTAGGGAACAACTTGCTTTAAAACTGTCTTTATTCATGATATTATAATTAAGTATAATGTATCTGTGATGTGCTATTGAAATCACTTATTAATGAAAAATGAAAAACATTTAAAGGCTAACATGGTAATTAGTTAAAAAATACTTATTAAAACACGTTTTTTACTAAAAGTCAAATTGATCATCATCTGGAGATGACTTTTAGTTGAAAGCGTTTGAGTGTTAACCAGTTATCATCATATGGCCTGTATTATTACTTGTGCCCAGGCCGTAAGGCCGGCACAAGTCTAGGTTTAGGGTAAATATCTATCGTCGTAGTCAAAATTGTGTATGCAAATTAGGCAGATGACTTAGCTTGACTTGCATCATATCAAGGCAAAGTGTGCTTGGAACTTTTGCTGTGTTTCAGTTTAGTTATGGTGGATTTTTTTCCTGCTGAGACGCTCAAAATACACTGTGTATATGTATTTGATTCAGCTGTATTTATAATGGGAAGCGCTATAGTTGCAAGCATAATTAATTTCATTTCCATGAGTTCAGTTTATTGTTTATATTAATTGCCAGTCTATAATACAGATCTTTTTTTTTTGATTCACTGCACTAGAAAGATTTAGTATATTGATGTATATATTTGAATTTAAAATTATATATTTATTGTTTGTGAAATTGATTACATTTTGTGATAGGAAGTTGCAAAGTTCCACCAAATCCAATACCAGGCTTGAAAAGTGAACCACAAATCCGAATCCTTGTGCTCATCTTATTTTGTATGGGAATGTCTATATGGTGGGGAATTGAAAGAAACAGCTGGTAGGATCATTGCTATTAAGTTCAGTCTTATTTTATTATTGATAATTGTTATTTTCTCTACTAGCCTAAAATTTTCCTTACAGCTAATAGTTGAAATTATTCTGAAATAGTATGCTTTAAGTGTGTTAATATAATATTTATTTTATTCTTGCTGCTGCTTAGAGCATAACATTTTTATTAACAAAAGCTGCAATTGCAGTACATCCATTCATGCATACATTGATCAGTGTTTATACTAGTTGATTTCCGGCTAATATCATACCTACATAAAATACTCGATTCTGATTGGTTGATGAGCATGGAATCATTTCTTAATTCATGCAATAAATAATACCTCCACTAATGTGCTATTAATTAATTGCATGGATCTATGCAAGAGGTTTTTGCAGCATGTGTACATTTTCTACACAAAGTATTTTTGTTGTAAATAATCAAGTATTTTATGTAGATATTATATTAAAATATCACCTTTGTTCTCAAAGAATTAATGAAAAGTATCACTTGTATAAATTATTATGAATTCAAAGTGATATTAATTCACTTTCATCAAATACATGCTGTACGTATTTTTCATCAATTTTTCTCAAACGGTGGTATTTCCTATGCAAATAGATTTAAACAAAAATTTTATTCATATATTACAAACTTTTTCAACAGATCATACAGCACTTCATGGTATAAGAATTAAAAAATGTTTTCATAAAACTTTTGCCTATTGGTCAAATGTAAACATGTCAAGTATTATACTAATAGTAATTCTGAGCTGTTATTAATAAAAGCAACTTTACCTAATATTATTTTCAAAATGATTTTAAAGTTGTTTGGAGTATGTTTACATACATTTTATTTTTATTACTTAAAGACAAAATGAGAAATATGGCTACACACAAATAAATCAAGATCACTCGGTGTTGCCTAGCAATTTCAATATTTGCCTTCAACATACTCTTTGGAAAAAAATCAGGGAAATGACCCAATTGGGACTTGAACCCATGTCTCCTGGTCTCTAGTCAGGTGTGATTACCACACTACACCACTAGGACTCACCATACTGTCAACATAGCAAATTAAGTAGTATTGGGTTATCCACAGGTGATCCCATGGGGCCGATTTTTTTTTTCTTTTTCAAAATGAAAACATAATCTGTAAACCAAGTAATTGAGAAGAATACTTAGAAATCAATTTAAGCACATTTGTTGGATATAAAGACATTGTTATGAGTTTTGCAGCAAATCTTGGCCGCATTCTCAGGCCTCTTCCCAAGAAAAATTCACAGATGCAGTGATTTGCACGTGTGAACCAATTTGCATGTGTGATTCGCATGCATACTTTCTTTAGATGTGTATTATAGAAAATATTAAGTAAAAAACATACTTACCTAGCTGTTTTTTAAAAACAAAATGTGTCCAACATAAAACACCCAATTTATTTGAGATGTTGTATATTATTTTATAATTTTGATTTATTGTAATGCAACACACTATTCACATACGTGATACATGAATCAAATCAAAACTGCTATTATACTCAAGGTCAGCTTATACACAGTAACCATTCATCTGGAATTATCTTATGCAAACTTTATGGTTATATGTTCTCTTGGGGTGAGGGATTTTAACTGCAATAAATATAAAGAACAATTGTACTTTTCAGTCACGGTTAAAAGGGCAGCACCATTGCAGTTAGTGCATAATTAGAAAACTTGTACTGTACCACTACATTTTTAAACTCTTGAAGACTTTATGTTTAAATAGTGACTGTCCAGGTATTATATGTAGATTGTTATATTGATAATTAAATTTTATATTGTTTAAGGCCACTCTCTACCCTAAATTTTGGTGGAGAGTGAGTAAATTGAGAGAAGTATTTGAGTGTGAAGAATTTGG
>JAOBRB020244396.1:0-11678 GCA_027575285.2 Zoanthus pulchellus | reverse complement strand
TCTGGCTTCGAAAACAGCCGGCAAAAATTTTGGACCAAACAAAAGAGCTTACAAAATGAAACAAAATTTGAGATCGTGATTTTGAACCCTGCAGCATCTGTTCTTTTTCATCCAGCCGGTAACTTAACTTCGAATTATGAGGTAAATCCGGTCCATGGGAAGATAAATTACTTCGACAAGTGTGAGATGAAGGTAGACCAAATAGCTTTAGAGACATTGCAATCTACATCTCCTTTGTTATTACGTTTTAACAAATCTCTTTTTACTTTAGTTGTTTGATAATGCCTTGATATCAGCTGGATTGATTGAGGATCCGCGCACCATGATCGGCCGTCTTAATTCTCTTTTGTCAAAAGCCCTGGAATCCAGTTTCCAGACAAATTCGCATAAGGTTGAGTAATAAACCTTGGATTACCACAAACCGGAGATACGACTGTATATACACCGCGTTATCGTCATAGCAGTGTCTCAATGGGAAAACTCATATCTTTGTAGGGTACCTGAAAACATTAAACAGGTTCCAGGATTTGCAACAATCAAGTCTGAAACATAAACAGTGTTGATACAAGTTGGTCATGAGCAGCAGAATACAATCGTGAAATTAAGGATGTTAGGGAATTGTCCCGGGTATAAACACAATTTTTGTTTTAAGAAGAGAGAATTCTGGAGAATTAACCTTGCCTGTTTCTAACAGTTATGGCTGAAGAGCTCTATTGGCGGGAGCGCCATATCAGCAGCTTAATTGTTAAGTTGTCAGTAATAGGTATTTGACCTTCGTTTTCGAACCAAATCCTTTTGGTAATAAAACTTGATACATACAAATGTAAATTCTTGCCATTACCATAAAAGTAGTTTTTCGTAGCTAATTCAAATTAAAATAAAAACATATTTGACGAGTTTTTCGACTTCGTGACGGCTTAAGCGTGAAAGTATCTACTCAGTAAATGCGAAGAAATTAAAGTTGCATAAAGAGTCCGATACACGAACTCTGCACTGGCGATTCAAGTTGCTCCAATGCACAGTTGCCAAACATAGACCCAAGCCTTATTTTTTGTAAAGCTACACAAATCAAAAACATTGTGAGGCAGAGCTTTTACATGCACTATGCACTTTTTTCACCAACTTGTCTCACCACAGCTTAATCTCGTTCACTTTTTTGATAAACCGCTTATGTCGCATTTTTGTATTTATTTATTTATTTATTTATTTATTTATTTATTTATTTATTTATTTATTTATTTGGTTTTAAAGAGCTTATACCGTTAATTGATTTTTAAAGGACATCCCCGAAGGGTTTTTTATTTAAACATACCGCACTGTTCTTCCGAAATTTGAAAATCAGCGCCATTTTAGCGCATCAATCGCCATGGAATAAGGTTTAGTTCCTTTCGGTTCTTAGTTTGTTTACATATATACCCAGGAGCTGGCGATAAAATAAACGATATCGATAGCAGAGTCGAGTTTGAACAAACAAAAATTAGATACGTACATAATTAAAGTGGGCTATTAAGTTCAAATAGAATAAAATATAGTCGTGTATATAGCCTAGTGGCCCATGGAGCCGGCGCTTATCTCCGGTTTCTGTAGTGTTAAGCAGATGAAAGTCTTTGACTCCCCCTGGACAGGACACTAATCCATCGCAGGTTAGCTCCCCCGAGAGCCAAGTTGGCTTAGGCGGAAAAGAAGGCCACACAAATGTTCAAATCTGGCAAAGTGCCGGGATCGAACTGGGGACCTTGTGGTTGGAAAGCAGAGATCTTACCAACTGCGCCAGCCATGTCCACCTATAAAAGATAAGTGTTTATATAATATATGAACACTTTTCTTTTATAGGTGGTAATAAATATATAGGGACAAAGATATTCATGAGCTTATACGATGGTGAGGGTCTACAAGTGCAGACTGTGAACGGTAAGTTAACGAAAGATTTCAATAAAAAAGAAACAGTTCTGATAATTATGCGAGGAGAAAATCCACTGAAGGTGTTTGACATGTTATAGATACTTATGTTTAATTTTGGTTTAATTTTTTCAAAACAGTATAGTTTTTCCTCAATTACTGTCCTTCAGACATTTAATTTGACCTTCAAAACAATCACACAATTATAGACCTACTTTTTGTAGGACTAATGTAAAGAAATTTACAATACTAAGTCAAAGACATAAGCTATGAAATTCGCTACCTGATAATATAAGGTTAGTGGGTTCTCTAGCCAGCTTCAAATCTAAACTAAAAATGTATCTTATCAACTGTCTGTCTCATTAGTTTGTCAAATTTGTCAATTTTGAAATTTGTCAAAACCTGAAATTAAAGTAAAATAAAGATATTGCAAATACCTTGATTTGGAATTTATCAGCATGTCCTTTGGGAAGTTAGTTCAGTGTTTAAATAAAAGATTAGAAGAAAGTTCTCAACCTGTCCAGCATTTGAAGTGTTTTTCACGCCGTCATCCCCGATTGAGAAGTACGGAATCGCAATCTTAAAGATTTCTTGTCTAAACAAGTCAGGAATCTGTATGTTTTCGCTCCTAAATGTTTGACAAACAAACCAATTACAAAAATTGAAAATCCGGTATTCAGTAAATCTGGCCATAGATTGTATTCCATTTTTAAAAAATCCAACCGAAAAACTGTTTAAAAATGTCCCACACTTTTCACAAGAAACCAAAAGCCGCCAAATTAAATAATTTGAGTGTAAACTCTGATAAAGGAAACTTTCGTTGAACTAAAAGCTGTAAAGACTAATCGTATAGATGATTTTTTTGAACGCCAGGAGTTTGTTCTCTGATTTACCGAAGTCGCCTGATCGATTTTGACCAATTGCAGGACTGAGCGGATTAAGGCTACTTATTACGTAGATTAAGGAACCCTGCATTTCGTAGTACTTTAATAAGTGCTTGAAGAAGAGAGATGCAATACCATAGGTGACATAAGTTTAGATAGAAATTCATTATTTTAGTCACTGCAATCCGTCTCCCCTAGAACGAGACAGAAATATATTGACTTTTTTCGTACCTTATTGGTACTTAATTTCGCGGGTCTTTAATTTCGCGTTTTTCGCGATTGTAAAAAAATCGCGAAATTTAAACACGCGAAATTTAATACCCATACAAAAATTCAAACTGTAGGAAAAAAATGATTTATTTGTAATGGCAACAAAATTTACTGGATATTTATCAACAAAACGCAAAATATTAACTGGTTTCTTCTCGTAAATTCCAGTTTTGAATTTGTGAAATCGTTTAATGTAGTGCATGGAGAAGCTAATCTACGCTACTGGTGTCATCTCTGTCATCTTAATCTGAATCGCTGGATTGGTACAAATCCCTTAGGATGTCTTTCGTACAGTCGTCAAAATTGTAATTGGCCAAAAAACTTTCGTCACCTTATGAACGTTGCCGCGAACCACTGAAACAATGGGTTTTCACGTTGTAGTACATTTATTTTTAACGTTAATTTTCAAATATGTGTTTTGTTGTGTTCCAGTTCCAGACCTTTGGAAAAATAAAATGAAGTTGAGAACGCTTCAATCGCGAAATTTAATGCCCTTTTTCATATTTGCCTATTGAAATCGCGAAAATAAAACCCCGCGAAATATTGCCTCGCCAAAATCGCGAAATTAAGTACCCGCGAAATTAAGTACCAGTAAGGTAGTATTTGTCACGATAGGCGGAAGGGTTTGATCATATTAATATACAGTTATCTTGATTTTTAAAAAAATCGCAAAAAAAATTGCTTTGCTCAAATTAAAATCTTTTTTCGGGGATGTCCTTAAAAAGTTATACACTTTTGAGTAATGAAATAAAAAACTAAACGTTATTGGCACTTTAAGTTTTGAAACAAATTAGTTTCCGACACGACCACGTTCAACTGTACAGTGCCAGTGTACTGCCTTTTGAACTTTTTCCGCCATATATTGAACTTGGTCTCTCCTAGCAGAAAATAGAATGTGAAAAGAGGACACCGTTAAAAATAATATAGCTTATGTTGTTCTTGTCCTTTTTATATTTTGCTTAGCAGTATAAATGTTCTTTAAAAACCTTTTAAAAACGTATTATCTGTTAAACAAATCATGCACTCATTTGAAGAAACAACTCTTCAACTTCAAGAGTGCCTTCGGTCGAGTTGGTGCCACGCGTAATATATAGACAACAAACTTATTTTTAAAATGACCTTTCTTTCCTGGTGGGCGTATGTCCCAAACATCACTGTTGACGCATTGATCATAAAATATTTTAACCTCTAAAGCCCGGATTAGTTTTGATTTTGCACATGCGTTCTTGTACGTTTACCCATCAAACTCTGGACATTTGAGAACAATCGAGAAATAAAGATATAGCACCCGCCCGCGACTCGTCCTTTTTACGTTTCCCTCTTGTTTTCAAATCCCGTCTTTATCATAGTGTAGTACACGGCTTAGGCTTTTTTATTTACTAAATCAACTAGAGAGTTTTTACTGAATGACCAGAATAAGATTAAACTCGCTTCGCTTCCTAAATTCAGCGTACATACACTGAAGATGCTAGGTAAAACAATTAAGTTTTAGGTTTAAATTTTTACTAACTAAAACCGAAAACTTTCGTAAACCTTTGAAGATTTTCCTTGTTTTAAGAATATCGCTCGATATTGCTCAAACAACACAAAATTAATCAAAACATTTTTAAACATACAAATTTGAAAAGCACTTTCAGACTGAGAACTTTATTATACTCATTCGCGGGCAATTTCAGTATTTGAACCGAGTTTTTATAAACTGCTACATTTCTTCAAACTTAGCTTTACTTTGCTACTGTTTTGAACGCAGAGTAGCAAATTTCGTTTTTTTTGTGAAGTCTTGTCCATTAATTACGTATGAAAACTTTCATAAAGCTTATCATTCCGGAAATGGGAGGATTGCGTGGGAGTTGCTTTATGATTCTAATCGAATAGTCACGCTTTTTGGTTTGAATATTTTTAAATTTAATTTTCTAAAAAAAAATTACGTCTCGAAACTTCAAACTTCAGAAAAGCAACCATATGACCTAAAATCAAAAGTTAATTGCTTGAAGATATCAGTAGTTAATGATTGGTTTTCTCCCCGGAAATACTTGATTTTACACTTTCTTTAAAAATTAAAATTAGGATTCTGGCGTTGAAACATGAACAAAGTTCAGTGCTGTTTACGCTATTGCTCGAGAAAGAAGCCTCCAGTTCACTCAAGAAACTAAATATTTTTAGGCTGTTTAATTAGTGTCTTAATTCATTCGTTACATTCTCTTCAAAATACTTGTCTCTGATATTAGGAGTTTAAACCGTGTAGAAAATCTTTCTAGCATTGACTAGAATTAAGATCATGTTCAGTTAAGACTAACTTTTCTTCCTTCATTTCAAAATGTTTTAAAAAAGATAAAAAGAGTAAAAAAAGAACCGAACAGCTTGAGTTTGTTCAAATCGTCTGTCAGTATTTAACAGCTTCCTATATATTTGAGTCTTGTTTGAGAATTCTTGAGGCCGTCCAGATCACAACATGAACACTGACAATTAGGATAAAAACTCGAAATCTTTGAACTGTAGAAGAAAAATGAAAATTAAGCCTTCTAAATAATCCGTTTAAAACAAAAAGTAGCTAGATATACGTTAATTCCGTTGCAAAAAGTAGAAATCCTGTCAAAAACGTTAGCAAAGCAATTTGTGAAGTTAATAATCGAATGACATGCCGTCTGGTTAGTCCCGCCCGGACCAACACTCGGGGTCTTAAAATAACTGAGGAGAAAGTGCTGCCTTTGCTCTGACATCTGCAAATACAATACAATACAATACAATACAATACACACTTAATGACAACTCCCCAAGGGGGCTTTTCAGTGTCATATTAAAAACCTCCCTCTTCCCCAATTAAGAATTCCAACTTGTAGGAGGCAAACCAGTTGGCTATTTACAAAGCGTGGTAAATTTGTCCCTGGGATCACCGAGGACAAATTCATTCAGTGATCAGAGCCGGGGAATCGAACCCGGGTCTTCCACATTCAAAGAACCCACACATTTGTCGAAAAGAGCAGGCTAGTGATCCCGGTGTTGTGAATGGTCTGTCGTCATCACTAGTACCGAGGGCATTTACTGTTATGTCACAATTTTTCCAAGAGTGCGTTTGGATAAGAGATGGTAAATAGCCATATATGGTCATTCGGTATAAGCTGATAACCGAGATTAAGTGAACCAATCAGAACGGTAGAAACGCAATATTCGAGGTTGAAAAGTTAATAATAAACTAGAAATAATCAGCGATTAGTAAGTGTGTTCGAATTTTGGTCATGGGTCGGTCATGTGAATTAAGATTGGTGCAGCAGTAAGCAAGTTCTTAATCTGGCTTCGTTGTATTAGAAATTTTCAAAAAATATTGTTTTTTTCCATAATGATGATATGATATGACGCGCTTCCAAAATAGTTTTACCGAGTTGATGAGAATGATATGACGCGGACGAACTGCACGTGGAAGAAAAAAAATAGGGGCGCATCTTGCGGTCGAAGTCTGACGTATATCCGGTACTTGAACCTACCTAAAATCGAGATTCTTTTTGCTGATGCTTGTGCCCAGGCTTCTTGCGTTCAGTTTAGAATGCGTCGAACGCAAATATATTTAAGCCGTTGTTGGGAACTTTCTAAGACCCTCAATTGCTGAAATCTGTATTTATTTGTAATGTGCATTTGATCATATGGAATGCGCCATATAAATACTCAATACTGTAAACGTTAAATATTATTTAGAATATTATTGCAATCGCGGTCATTGATTGAAATTGCGGCGTAGTTAGCATCAGTTTTATTTTCACTAAAAGAAACCACACCCCGAGGTCAATCATCTGATCTTTGAAATACACTGCACGAGTCAACATGGTAATTTTGTGTATATTTAGAAATCCAAAAGATCGTTATCTCGGCGACTAAATTCAAGTACGTGGCTGTAAATGGAGGCGTGTTGTATTGGCACCGGCTGCTTCGTATCAACCGTGAGACAAGGCTATTGTCGAATGTTGTGGTTTACAACATCTTTTCGTTCAATTTCTAGTTAACATTTTTCAAACCAGTTTATTTTTTCAAACCCGTTAATTATTTTTCAAACCAGTTTGTTTTTTGGAAAGCCATTTTATCTTTTCATTTCAATCTCAGACTAGTAATTAGTGTTACGATACCTAGAAAAACTGGTATGCTAGCAACGATTGCGTGCGTTGTCAAATAGGGATGAAGCGGGACTACAGATCCAAACAATTAAAAAAGTCATTATAGTTCAAGTCTTGGTGTATTGACTTGAGCTGCACGTGCAAATTCCAGTGTTAGAAATTTTTTTCTTGAATTCTTGTATTTACAAGCTGGACTTTACATGCGCTTTCTACAACTGTAAAAACAACTGTAACACCTGGATCACTCGAGATTTTCTCTACCTGCAGAGTTCTTTCACACGGCTCTATAATGCTCCCGCCCCACCAGGATTCGTGACTCCGCTTAGCTGTCTCTTCGGCAATTGACCGATCGCGAGGTCTGTGAGGAGAAATATAAGATCGTGGTTTATACAATACTGAGCGAGCACAGCGAGATTCGTGCAAAAAGACCGTGGTATGATATTTTTTATTTCCAGATTGAGCCAGTAAAGTTAGTTCATTGTTAATTTTTCCAACGCCTACGTCTACGAAAATCACTCGAAATATCGCACAATTTTCGGGAGCCTGCACATGGAAAGTCCCTCTCTATCCCCTCATTTCACTTGGTTCAAACGAAAATAATTTTAAAATTTCACATTTCGCTATTGTTCATCAGAACAGGCGTTAAACACTGGTTGTACATGGCAATTTTATCGAAAACCATAAGATTAAGCGAATCGAGCTCTTTTTTTCGCAGTTGACCAAAGACATGGACAAGATGAAAGTTCAAAGTTCTTTGATAAACAAGTCACTGGTGACGTAGCCTCGAAGCGAGTTACAATATAGCTAATCTTTATAGTTACCATGACAACTATAATACATTAATTTTTCAAGGAAACAAGGTGACTTCCAAGAAATGCGAATCTCCTTACATTAAGTAGCTTTTCCAAGCAAAGAAGTTATAAAGTCTTTTGTGCATGAAGAAGAAAGAAACAAGATCTCGCAATCTTTTCTTTAAAAAAATTGACTGATTTGATTCCCGCCGTACTCGAGTTGAACATTTATTGTTGCAATTAATATCAAGAAGTATTGATCTTGTTAGATTCTGTTACAATTGTAAAACAAATAGAAAGTACTAAACAGTTAAATTATAATTCCTATTGCTCTGGCACGTCAATATGAGTTGTAAGATGCTGTATTTGTTAAACACGTACAGATAGGTTGGTTTCGCGCTTGTGATTGAAACTTTAACAACTAAACTTTCCTAATAACAGTTCATGTAGTCCAGTAAGTTAATTAGACATCCATTCGGTGTTCAGAATATCATACGGTGTTAAATCCGTTACTACGGAGAAAAGTTTGAACTTGTTATCTTCATTAATAATAATAATAATGATAATGATAATGATAATAGTAATAGTAATAATGTTAAGAACCTCATTAATAATATTGATAATAACAACCTTATTTTAATACAGCAAGTATCTATGTTGCCAGAGCTTGGTCTAAAACAGACTACACGGAACCAGAGCAAGATGCCCCGTGGAAAAGGAGAAATGAAGGAGATATTAAAAAGATTAGAAAAGGATAGAACAGAGGCAAGATGGAACAACTTGAAAAGAAAAACAATGTTAGAAGGAAGGGGAAAAATATGGTAATTGAGGAGTTAAAACAGAGGGTACTTGATAAAGCTGCAAAGATAAAAAGATATGAACAACGAATCACACAGTACAAGCAGAACATAATGTTCAATCAAGATCAAAAGAAATTTTACCAGGAGTAAAATGGCAATGTTAACATCAATAGAGGGATACTCCAGGGGGACAACCTCTCACCATTGCTTTTAATTTTGTACTGTGTATGGTTCCACTTTTGTTTGTGTTGAAAAGATCAACAGTGGGTTACGAGTGGGGAGGTATTGAGGTATTGAGGTATTAAATAAACCATCTCTTGTTTATGGATGACATAAAACTTTTTGGGAAATCCTATGAACAGATTGACTCACTTGTATAGACACTTAGTGTGGATATAGGGATGGAATTTGGAATAAAAATGTGTGGGTGCTAGTTCTGAAACGTGCTAAAATTATTAAGATGGAAGGAATTGTATACTACCAGACGGGCAGGTTATGAGGAAGTTGAGGACAGAGGATATAGATACTTAGGAGTACTGGAAACAGATCAGTTGAAGGAGAAGGAGATGAAAGACCTGTTATCAAAAGAATATAATTGTGGGCTGAAGTTGGTGCTAAAGACAAAATAAGATCATGGCTGCCAATGCATGGGCAGTTGCAATTCTAAGGTATAGCACTGGCATGGTAGAATGGAAGACTGATGAGCTAATCGAATTGGACAGAAAATCTAAGAAAATGATGACATTATTTGGCGCACTACACCCCAAAAGTCATGTAGACAGGGTGTAATTATCGCGACAGAAAGGAGGAAGAGAACTTATTAGTTGTAAAATGTGCATAAAAGCTGAAGAACATATAATATGGCCGATGGCATATTAGGAATTGGAATGAGAGATTGATAGCTGGAGTAAAAAAGAGAAAGATTTTCATTACTGAGGGGGCAAAGGTAAACAAAAAAATTTAAACGGGACAGACAGAATGCTAGCTTAATAGATGGAAAGAAAAAAATGTATGGCCAATTCCTATGGGAAATGCCAGAAACAGTCGATAAAGATAAGGCATGGGAGTGGACTAGGAAAAGTGACCTAAAAATTGAAATGGAAGCACTTATTTTTGCAGCTCAAGAACAGACACTGAGAACGAGCTATGTTAAGTTCAACATCAACAAGTCAGTAAAATCCCCGCTTTGTAGGCTGTGTAACCAAAAGGGTGAAACAATAAATCACATTGTTAGTGAGTGTAAGATGTTGGCTAATAGAGAGTACAACTCTGTTCTAAATATGACGTGAACAAAAGTGAGAAATGGTATGAACATCACCCGGAAGGATAGTGGAAAACGAAAGATGTAAAATCTTAGGGGGATATGACCATGCAGTGTGACCATGTTATCGATGCCAGAAGACCTGATATATTAGTAGAGAAGGAGAATAATAAGGCAATTATTGTGGATATAGCTTCACCCTGGGATCACAGAGTGTATGAAAAGGAAGGGAAAAAGATTGAGAGATATCAAAAACTGAAGAGAGAAATCGAAAAACTATGGGGGATCAGGCATCTGGAAGTGGTACCTGTAGTTGTTGGCGCACTTGGGGCAGTAAGCAAAAGGTTTTATGCATGGCTTGAGAAGCTAGGGATTACCAATGGAATGGAATTGCTGCAGACCACAGACTTGTTAGGCACTGCAAGGATTTTATGGAAGCTGTTAGAAAGCTGAAGGAGAAGAAATGATACAAAGAATCCTTTGGCAAGTGGCTATGGCTCGATTCTTTGGTGTAATGTCGGTAAAACATTAGCCAGAGCTAAAGCGTTACATAATAATAATAACAATAATGATAATAATAATAAGAAGAAACCTCTAATAATAAGAACTTAATATCGCCTCTGACATAGTGTTATTACAGAAAGCTTGTCTACTATAATCTGCTAGAATCCTGTGAAAAGTTTTGGAAACGTAAAGTTATGCATGACAAAAAGTTGAAGGGCATCCAAGGCTGCGGGAAGTAGCTCGATGCCACATTCACAGAACTTCCAGCTTTGTGCTGTGATTTAAAAAATAATAATAATAATGATAATTATTATTATTATTATTATTATAATAATAAATAATAATGGGCAGTCTCCATTTTACGTTATGGGGCGGGAATAATAGATTGGATAAAGACAGAGCTTGACGAGATAGACCCGAAAGACTTTGGTTATGTATGGTGCGTTCAATCCAAACGGCAATTTAGACAGGTTATGTTTTTCCAGAACAGAAAACATATTGGCAGAGGACTCATAAGTATTGCAGATTGTATGTCCCAGGAGACAAACAACTTGAGCTGGTATGTGAAACATTCTGTTGAACCTCTACTTAAGAGAAGACAAGGCGTTGTTGATATTGATAAGGCTCACGAACCAGATAAAAATGCGGAGAGAAGTATACCGTCAGCACAAACAAGGATGGTTGGAGAAGAAATTGCATGGGAGAATGGTGTTGGAAGTGAGAGCATGGATGATGGGAGAACGTGGTTGTGGGTTCAGAAGGGTGGGCGTAAAAAGAGACTGAAAGCACAATATTTGCAGCACAAGAACAAGCAATGAGAACTAATGCCATAAAACAGTGCATAGATAAACAGGATGTGTCACCCTTACATAGGATGTGTGGTAAATGACCTGAGATTATAGCCCACATCACCGCCGAGTGACAACCGCATTGTCTGGCCATGGTGCGCAGGCGCTGCATTGGCATATGTGCGATGTTTATGTATTTGAAAGGGCTGAAAGCTGGTGTGATCATAGAACGTAACCCGTACTTGAGAATGATGATCATAAGATTCTTTGGGATTTTCAGATCCAGACTGACCACCAGCTGGAGAACAATCGGCCAGTTCTTGTTGCTGGAGCCCCCCTTCCCCCATCCTCCCGTCCCCCTTCCCCCATCCTCCCGTC
>JAOBRB020244285.1:0-11681 GCA_027575285.2 Zoanthus pulchellus | reverse complement strand
ATTATCTATTCGTTGCAAAACGTCAACTTGATTTTAACTGATCTGCTAACAGCTTACAACAACTTCGTCTAACTGTTTTATTATGGCAAAATTTTCAAAAGGTGAAAAGTAAATTTCAGAGTTCAATTCTCCTCTAACCCACCGCAGGTTAGCTACTAGCCGCATACGTTGGTACTCATTTATACCTGCCTCGGAAGAATTAAAAGCTGAGATAGCACAAATCAAAGAAATGAAAGTTGAAATGGCTAGCTCTCGAACTCATCAGTAATTATTTATAAAAACGTATTTAGATAAATCAATGCTCAATCGATTGAGAAGACATATTAAACACTTGAGAGAGTGGTGTTTCATCGCCTTTCCAAACACCTCGAACTTCGATAAAAATTCTCTACTGCGCATCATATTTTTAGTTTTTTAAAATGTGATAAAACACTCTCCCGTGTTTAATACTTCATGAATCGGGAAACTGAACACTGACCCACCTGCCAAGATTTATACTAAGACGGACCCAACAAGGGAAACACAGTTGGATATGTTACTTAATATTTTTTCTAAGAGCACTTTTTTGAATGTTTTTTTTTCACTCCATTGTACGTTGCATGGTTTACTTTTCTTTTACCTATAGGGTTTCTAAATCTCCAATTCTCCCCCTCCTCCTAAAATGATATGGCATTTTCGACCAAGTCCAATTCACAATTCTGTTGTTATGTTTTTTTGTTTATTTATTTATTTATTTATTCATTTATTTGCTATTTATGCTACCGAAATAAACTTATTACAATAACTATATATGGAGAGTATTGCGGCTGAGACAACCATAAGAAAAACCATAAAGACTTGTAGAAGATGGCCCGCCCTAGATCAAGGCAGACATTGATATCACAATAAAATATCATTAAAGAGGCTATGTTAACTATTTCATAAAAATCTTTGTACAAATCCTAGACACACTCACACACGTTCACGAAAAGCTAACTATATAAGAAAACAGTATACAAACCCTAAATCAAGAGATAAAAAGAACACACATATATATACATATATATGAAGAAAATGAATTACTTGGAGAAACCTGTTCCTATCAAATGAGATAAAACTTTCATCTCTTTAAAAACGTTTGTAGGTTTGGGGAAATTTGTATTTCTCTGGATAATGAATTGAAAAACTTTGGTCCTTAATATTTTTTACCTTCATTGGTTCCTGGTGTTACCATAAATGTGTGTGCGACATGTGAGGCATAGTCTACCGTTAGTCCAACCGCCAACACCAGACATATTGTACTAACAGTACCAATGTACAGACCCCAGAAGTGACACGTTCCCATGATGCAAACCTACAAAGAGTAGAAATGGTTTGTTAACTACAGCTACGAACAACAATGTTTATCAAAACATTTTACACAGCAGCCTGTATGGGAAAAGAAATCGCATAACAATTTAACAACATATACAATTCTAACGAAAAAAAAGCTTTAAAACGTGAAAAAACAAAAAGTTATTATAATTTGTTTTTATAATTTTACACCGAGTGAAGTCTATTACTTCCACATCAAAATAGTAGTTATGCGGTGGTTTCTCATGGGATACCGTGGAAATGCCTCTTGTAACTATAGCGTTTTTTTCGTATATACACTCGCCTTTTTTTCATGCCTTAAAAAATAGAACTAGTAACCAATTTGTCCCCCGCGTATAAAACGAAAACTGCAGTTTGTGCTGACATTTTAATCTCTGGTGAACAGCTGTGATGAATCTAAATTCAAATCATTATAAACATTTAGGGAGACTCATTTCGCCTTTTTGGGAAACGTACGCACACATACAGTATTGATTTTCAAGTCTAAGCGAATCTGTTTCTCTGCAGTGTTTTTGATGGTTTGAATTCTCGATTTCCTTTCCCTCGCTTGAAAAATCTCGATATGTTTTCTCGTATCAAAAATTGATAACATTGCCTTTTATTTTTCGATATGTTTTCGGTGTTTCTAAATCTGGATCAGTTCTCTCGAGATTCTCGCCCGGCTTGTTTTTTGGATCATTTAGAATCTGGATTATATATTTTTTAAACTCGGTATCTCTTTGGAAATTCTATATTCTTTTGGCCGGAACGGATTTCCATGGTTGAATACTATCCGCTGGATACCGCAGAATATGCAACGGTTTTCCAGGCCGCTGATTGGCTGTATTTTTTAAGACGTTGCATAAAGCAATGGATCCAACATCTCAATGTGTTTGTGTAAAAGTTTGCATTGAAGAGAAGTTATTTTTGATTCTAAAATAATGGTATCACTTGAAAACAGGCGGGCTTCACCAAAGTTTATCGATATCGAATAATTACAGGTATCCTGTGTTAAGGTCGTGGAATAATTAAGATACTGTGTCAGGGAGCTGTTGTATCTTGACTGTTGTTCACTGATTAATATACTGCACACATGATCAACCACATGTGTTGGATTGCCGGAGTCATGTACCGACACTGAAATATCATGTGACATATTGAACGCCGTTCACTGACAGCCGAATAACGACCATTTAACGAATGCATGAATACACCTGCCGAACGTGAGACGATTGGAAATCGATTGAAAATTTTTGTTTTGTTTACGCCTGATATCCTGATTACCAAACCACCCCCATAGCTCTCCACGAGCTAAAAAAAGGAATCCCGTTTCAATGGCAGCAATGTAGCTACCTCGGTTGTTGTGTTCCCCGAAAAAGAACCCAACGTTTTCGGAAGCTAGGAATCCAAAGTTTCGGAAGCTATGCTCACAGCCTTCTTGCCCCTCCTTCCCTTTCCATATTTGTAGCTATAGTTTTAATGTTGCAAATGGCTGATATAATAAGTATAATACCTTGTATTGCCATTCGTTATTCAATATTAAATCAACCTAAAACAACGACCAGATTAAGACTTCTTTGTTCTGTAAACTAATAATTCAAATATTTCAGATTCTATTTCAAGTGCTCTGATTAAGTTATGAAATAGGTGAAGTGAGCACTATGTCTATGAGAAAATATCCTGATAAAAATAACTTATAATTAATTGCCTGTTATCAAATTTAAAATTTGTTGTTCATCGTGGCGGCTGGACAATAATTTAATTTTGTTCTTATGTCTCACCATGCACAAGTCACTTTGTTTGAGTCAAAAAAGTGGGATAGTTGCCGGCGTATAATCCGTGGTAGCGTGGGATGTAAGTACAAACATTCGATTTTTAACTATGCCTAAAAAAATTAGAAAAATTGAAAAATTTTCAATTTTATGCTTAAAAGAAGCTGCGAGTGTAAAACGGAATTTTATGAGTCAACTGATATGAGTATTTGACCGCCTGTATCAAAAGCAGCAGGCCAAATATTCCCATTCAAACCACTATAAATCAAAACAAAACAAACACCAAGCATTAATATCGGGCATTCCCATGTGGGAAAATTCCCGTAGTTTGAATAAATTTTTAGATGAAAACTTTTTGGGTCTCAAAATGTGATACGGACAAACGTTGTTCAAAGATATAAGAGCCATGATAACTCACAATTCAGTTGACGACGTTCTTAAATAAGTAGTGATTTAATAAAGCCAAAGGTTCGAGCTCTGCTGAATTCTGATAAAATTAACAATAAAAAGATATTATATTTAAGTGTCAAGTCTTCTAGCTGGCCAACGGCTTACTAATTGAAGACACTATCTTTAATTTGCCACTTTTAGATGGACAGGCACACCCTTCACATACAACACAGATGCTTCCGATAGCCTAAGGTTTAACATCCTTCCTTATCCCAGAGGGCATCATTTCTTTTAATTTTCTATCGAATAAATACGGAATACTAGTTTTAACTGCCTTAAAAGTCAGTCTAGTTTCAAAGGCTCTGTTACGTTGACATGTTATGGTAGATATTGAACACTGTACATAACTACATTGTATAAACTGTAAATATTAAGAATGTCATGTATAGCTGTCAGTGGGACGAGGGTAGTATTTCATCGTTGCACGAGTGAAACTACCACTTTTAAAATATTCCAAAAATAAATCAATTGATTTCCAAGACCAAAGACCACTTTTAAATAGAATGATAACGTGTTCTACCACGTTTTCTAAATTACGTAATTTGATTCGCTCGTTCTAACAATGCAGCATGCTCTACTGCTCTTTGACTTTTACTTTCGAATTGATGTCATTCTGAAAGAATTCGATGACTCATGGTTGATTCCCTGAAGAAATACAATACAACACAATACTTTATTAAACTCTTCCCAGAGGGGCTTTTCAGAGAAATCGCTTTCGGTTTCGAATATTTTTGTTTTGTTTACTTACGAGAGTTTCTCCTGAGCATTCCGGAACTTGCATTAAAAATATGCGCTTGTCTGGCGCAGGTGGCTTCAGCAAATGCATATTAATGAGAAAGTTTAATACAAATCAAATTGATGCATATTTGGATCTGAAACAAAACACTTATAGTTTGTGATACATTCCATATGTTTATATTTGCAAACAGAAAATCCAAATAATGTGAAATTACTATTTTATTGAGTTGTTAGTACGAAAACTTCAACAACTAAAGATAACGTCTCGAATCTTATTCAAATATGAATTGCTTTTCAGACACGCAAGACAAAAAACAGATTTTAAGGGAAAGTTTTCTTGTTAACTTTTATTCGCTTTGTTTCTTGTAATTGCACTGTTTGCTTTAAACTTCAACCTATGTTTGGAGAGTTTACACCTACAAGCATATTTATAAAAACTAGGCGTGGGCTCGAATCCCACTTCTGACAGTTTTTTTTGTTAACAAAGCTTTATAAGAAAATTTATTCAAGGGAGGAAAAGATGATACAAATGCCGATGTCTATCTGGTTTTTCAGCCGTGGGTTCGAATCAGACTTCTGACAAAAATTTTATTTAAAACATCTTTATAATAAATTTTATCCAAGGTACCAACGCTTGGTACAATTGTCGACGTCAGATTGGCCTATGTTTGGAGAGTTTACACCTATACAAGCATACTTATAAAAACTTTATTAGGCTAAAATTTACCAAGAAAGAAGAATAATTTAAAAACGATCTTAGGCAGAGGCTCCTAATATCTATGAAAATATTTTTCCCTGAGACTTCACTAAAACTCACAAAATAACTTTGCGACACTAAATGCAACACAAGAGGTCTCACGGTATTCGACAGTTACATATTAATTGTAGAATGTCGGGCGTATCGTTATGCAATGCCTTGATTGTTTCTTTGAGGTTGAAATCATTAAATAATTAAGAACAATGAGCCTTGAAAAAATTTAAAGGTTCTTATAAAAAAACCTAAGTATTTAATATATTTTAATATCTGTCTGACTTGATTCAATGCATGTCAATGAATGACATACACATCACTGCAAGTGAAAGCAACAAAAAAAGAACTGTTCAACTTGATCAAAGTCAAGTCAGTTTTAATGATATGATCTAAGATATAGACAGGACTTTGAACACAGGACTTTGCATTGGATACTGGATTTTAGACTTTGTTGGACTTTCATCAAACTCAAAAATGACAAAATATACACATGTGCAAAGATACATTTGTATATTTATTTTTACTTCAGTTAACAGAAACTTGTGAATATTATTGTAATATTTATATAAGTCATTATTAATAATTGACTGCAGTGCGGAAAAAATTAACTATTTTACCCGAGGTCAAAAACAACAAGCCATATATTTGCCCATTCAAAACACAATCTAAACAAATAAACACCGGATATTAATATCGCATTTCCATGCATGCGGGGAAATTCCCGTAGCTGCAATAGCTTTTCAGTGAAGTTTCCAGTCCCTGTATGCGATACAGACAGAACTTGTTTGTAGAAACAAGAGCCATGAGAAGTTAAAGTCCCAATTCTGTTTGCGACACATATACATTTTTTCCTAAATATAAAGAATGAATACAGGATTTTCAATCTGCTAAAATCTGGTATGAGAAACGAATGTTACCGAAATGAAAAGCTTCATTTACGTTTTCTTGTGTTAGGCTCTTAAACTGAAAGAAATATTTGAAAGTAGTTTAATATCATAGAATTTTCCATAAATAATTCAAATAGGACTTTTTGATTTGGCGTTCATTTCTTTTTAATATCAGAATACGTGCAGCAAGCCTTCAAAAACTATTCTCTATATTAAAAAAGCTCAATGCAGCAGACAAGTCTCGGTTGTAACAACATACACACACTGACGCCATAATTCTAGAAACATCGTTAATAAAGGCATTTTATTACTTAGCTTCTATCAAGTTCAAAAAGATTGTTTTTACAAATATATAAAAATTATTAAACGTTAAAATATGTGGCACAAATAAAGTGGTTCCTTATTCATATCAACTAGAGCTCAAGACAACTACGCGTTATTAACAGTATCTAGCAGGAACTTACAGCATACAAACTTGCAAAATTATAATAACGTTCAATTAATGTTTTCGAATTTGTACAATTAACATTTAGAATCTGAATTAGACAAAAAAATTAAACACCAAATCATTTCATTAGTTAAAAATTGATATAATAACTTCCATTCTTGATAACTGGCAGTTTGATATCAACAAAAGTTCGTCAGTTCATATCGATCGTTTTGTATCATGGCACTTCCTTGCAACTGGAGAATTAATCTTGCGTCAAAACGGTTTTATCCATAACGTACGTACATCTATCGTGCCTTGCTAAACTTTCGATCTAAAAGTTCCACCAGATTGAATTTACGAAGACAGTTCGCAGTTCTTTTGAAGCTGTGAAAGTCGACAACAAAACTCAAATGCATACAGTGTAAATTGCAAGCTTTGAAAATAAAGTCCCAATGCCTTTCAATGTTACGTTTTTGAAACCAAGTTTCCCGTTTATCATGTCCATGAATGTTATTAGTCCAATTTCTAAAATAGTATAAACTTGTTATGTGTTTTCCGCGAATGGAGCGGTCAGGGGTTAGATAGAGGTCTGTGAAGGTTCTTGCATTGTAGCTCCAGACAATTCGGCAAACTTTTTTGTCATTTCATACTGGCCAACATCATAACCTTCACAACCAGCACGGATAATCTTCGTAAAACGTGTTCATAAAAAAAACAAAGACCTAGAAGTGATATATATATAAGAGACAACCCTTAATCACGCCAGGCACGTGTTCTAATTCACGCAGTTCGATTCGCTTATTCTAGCAAGTGTAAAATGAATGGTCCAATAGAATACTGCAGCACGTAATACCCATCGTTTCATTACTTCTTTCAATTCATGTCAACTGTAATCCAATTACCACAGATCGAAAATTCATGACAAGAATCACTGCAAATCACTGTCACGAGAGTGTAGTTATGAATTATAGGCATTCAGGCCTATCAAATTCTTCTCACGACAATGTAGAACTTTAGTCCCTATATTCATAAAGCTATTTATTCTGAAACATTTACGCATCTTTCTATATGATAAAAATACGTCTTATAGATTGTTCAGTTTTGGGTATAACTTGCGATCTCTTTCCTAACTTAACAAACCAAAGTAACGACTAACGTTATAAGACCTTTATTCCGGAAAGTAATGATTTTCATATTTCTGATTTTATTTCAAGCCGTTTTGCTTGCGGACCATGAAAGTGAGATGATAACGTAATTGATGGTTGATAGTTGGCCGGTTCATAAACTTCAATTCTTATTTTGCAACAGAAATATCCAGAAACATTGAAAAGTCTTCAAATTTATAATTAACAAAGATACTTTCGGAAAGGCAATGAAACAAGGAGTTGCGAATGTAAAAATAGAACAAAACCTAATTCATTACAATATCTGACCGCAGAGAAAGAATAAACTATTTCCGGGGTCAAAAGCTGCAAGTTAAATATATATGCCCATTAAACAAACACCTGACCAATTTGTTCTGACTTGTAAACTTCGCTAATTAATGCGCACTCTTTGGTTAAAATAATGAAAGAACTAGTTGTCGCAGTAAGCAAGAGGAATGCTGTTCGCATATTACTATTTTTAAAAGCCAGGTATCTTGACATTGCTCGTGAAAAATATTGCAAGGATGACAAAATGTATTTATTACTAGGGTTTCCTGTGGAAGACCGAGTTTGTTTTTCTCGGCAAAACCGAAAACACGAAAACCTGGTTTCAAAACGCTGTTTTTGACAAGGTACCTCGTCAAAAATTAAATTAGCCATCCACCGCGCTGGATTACTTAGCATAGCGAGGAGAAACGAGATTGTGGCCGCCAGCTTTGATTGGTGTTAGCTGACGATTCTTCCGTTTATATACACCAAGTAAATAAACAAGACTTTCTGGATTTAACCAAGATGACCGTAAAACTACTTACTAGTCTTTAGTCTTTCACGGTTAATTACATCACAGTCTTACTCGACTTTTCTAAGAAGGAAAACACTAGGTTTAAATATAGCTACTAAAACAACTTTATATGTAACACAAGTAACAGTACCAATAATTGTTCAAAACTAAAGGTCTTCCTGTGACATGTCCATAAAGATATATTACTTTTCACAGTCGTTTCAAGTTGACATGTCATAGTCCGCAAAACGCTGTTGTAGATGTCTTATCCTCTGAGGTCTTGTTGAAGCAGATGAAGCTTCCTTCGTAGGTGGTTCTTGTTGATTGCTGGTGTCTGTTGAGTCTTTGAGAGTTGCTTGTTCTTCCGGCTGTAACAGGCCTAGGTTGATCATCCTTGTTTATAAACTGCTTTACTTACGAAGTCTTTCTACAATATTGACTTCCCTGTTCATTTTCAAAAACTACACTGCTTTCCGTTTTCTTAACAACAGCAATTGGCTCAGGGTTAAATGTTGTAGAAAGCTTATTAGTCTTTTTTTGTTTCATGAAGACTTTATCTCTTGATTTTTCTTTTTGTTCTGTGTCTCTGTCCTGTCCTGAAGTTCTAGGTCGTCTAATGGGGTGACTGTCGGATCTGGGATTTTTCCTTTTATCTTTCTGTTGATGAGTAATTCTGCTGGGCTTCTCCCGGTTACATTGTGTGGTAATGCTCTGTAAGCAGTTAGATACTTTCTGAGCTCACACCTACATGTCTTCCCTTTAGCTTGTGCAATTTGGAGTCTTTTTAACAACGATTTGTTCTGACGTTCAACCTCTCCGTACGCTTGTGCCCATTTTGGCGTTACCTTGCAATGTGTGATTCCATTTCTCTCACAGCATTCTTTGAATTCATTGGACCTAAACTGAGGACCGTTGTCTGACTTATAATGGAGAGAGGTAGTCCATAACGACTAAAGGTAGTCTCAAGACAATCTAAAAATTTCTCAGCACTGGTTGACTGCATTCATACTTCAACTTCATAGTATCTGCTGTAGTAATCAATTATGACAAGCAAGGAATGACCTGAAGGCAAGGGGCCCATAAGATTAACAGCCAAGTCTTACAAAGGACCATCAGGTAAGGTGGTGGGTTTTAAGGACTCTAGTGGGTTAGGTTTTGATACAAGTAAGCACTCATAGCAGCTACGGCAATATCTTTCAACAGCTTTGTCAACTCCAGACAACCAAACCTTGGTTCTCAAATTTTGTTTTGTTCTTACCATTCCTAAATGGTCTTCATGTGCAACAGTTAATGTTTTTACTCTCAACGTTTTTGGAATTACAATCCTAGTTCCTCGAAGTACTAGTTTGCCGATAACACACATTTCTCCAGCTACTGGCGAGTACTGTCGGAAACGGCCCGTCTCAATGGCTTTTTTTACTCTTACAAGTTCTTCATCTTCTGCAGATGTTTGCTATATTTCTTTTGTAGTAAGTGCAGTAGATGTTGAATTGACTGCTACAAACAAACATACTCTTTTGTTCTTTGTACATGCATTGTGTTTTCTGCTTTCTGAGGTAACAGTCTGGATAGAGGGTCTGCGATGTTGATTTTCTAGGTGAGTAGACAACTTCGAAAGTATACTGCTGCAAACGTAGCACCCATCGATATATTCTAGTGTAAGGTTTGGAACGAGGTCATAAATGATCTCTTAAGGTTTTGTGATCAGTCTCTAGTGTGAATGACATGCAAAACACATAAGCATGAAACCTTTCGCACGCCCAAACAACTGCTAGCGCCTCTTTTTCAGTTTGAGAATATTGCCGCTCATAGTCACTTAAGCTTTGACTTGCATAACAAACTGGGATCCACACTTTCTTCTGTTTCTGCAATAGGACTGCCCCTACGGATCAACCGGGCTTGCATCAGCTATGACTTTGGTCTCTGAATCCTTGTCAAAATATGCAAGTACACACCTCTGAGCCATTTCCTCTTTCAGGGTCTCAAACGAAATTCTCTGTTCATAAAATACAAATTTGTCTGATTGCTTTTTAACATCTTGAAAGCGACTTTCAACCACAAGCTTTTTCGAATCTCTCTTTAAATCTGGTACGACACACTAGATTAGAAGATGCTTCATATCAGTTCATTATCTGCTTTAGCATGAATTGCTGACTGATTTATGGCAAGTTACGACTTAACTGACCTGAATTATTTAAAGGACTTTTAAGTTTGCAGTAGGCGGCAAAATCGTCGGCTGCCGGCACATTTTGACTGGGATGATGGAAGACTTATTTTACGTCGCCCTACTACAAATGGCGCTTGAGTTTGTATGCACTTCGCTAAATATCTAAGAGGTAATAACTGTAATAGAAGTCACCCTAAATCCTCAGCAAAATATTGCATTGCAAAATATAATGGACAATAAGGTTGTTAAAGACAGCTGCCTTCTTCTCGCTGTTTATGAAACAAAGCTTTTGTTTAAACTTGCAACCTTTTTTCAACGAAATACATGCTCTATCTAAACGCAAATTATCAAACCAGTTCTGTAGAAATAAACGGCAATCAAACATTATCAAGGTTGTCGGACTTTTATTTGTATCTTTGTGTCGTTTTTAAAAAGCTGTTTTTAGTAGTTTAAGTTGTAAGTTATGGAAAAGTTTTTGGAGCTAAGTTTAATAGTTGATCATGTGTTCGCACGTGGAAAGCTTTTTTATCAATGTTAACCATGCTTTATGTTAGTTTAATTTATCATTTAGAATGGACTTTATAAGCAATATAGGACTGCACAACAATATAAAATCAATATTGTTTTTTGATAGTTTTTCAATTGTCATTAGTATATAGATTTGATCTATAAATTTGTTACGATGATGATGTTTATCAATAATAATTATGTAGTTCACTTTGCTAATTATTAAAAGCTTATTGCGTTCGACGAAGGAGAACGCTTCCTAATTTCGTGGGTCTCCTGTGAACGTTAGCAAAAGCTCTGAGGGTTTTTTTGGCTTTCTATAGGGCGGGCAGTTATGACGTCATTACCTCGTTGCGCAAAGGATTCTGCCTCTTCTGCCTCGTGCGACAATTATTTTGAGGAAGTGTTGTTGAAGAATTTCTGCTGTTTTCTCGGTAAGTTATTTCTCAAAGTTGTTGAAGAATTTCGTAGCTAACTATCAAAGCCCGAAGAAAGCTTTTGCCATTTCTAGACCTCGTACGTCAACCAGGATGTGGTCTGTTTTTTATTGTTCGCCATATTTGAGCCAACTGACCCGTTGTATCCTCTTATGTTTTTTGTATGATTTTAGCTAAGTTCATTGAATTTCGAACGCACATATATTTTTCTTTGATTACTCCTAGTTTTAGCTTATTAGTGGGACGGTTTTGCTCTCGTTTTCATTTCAGTTTACTGCTATTCG
>JAOBRB020244174.1:0-11681 GCA_027575285.2 Zoanthus pulchellus | reverse complement strand
TTGATAAATTTTGTGATAAAATATATACATGTAAACTTAACACTTGGAACAATCACAGCCAGCAAGCACTTGGACCATCACTGCCTTTACGCTCACAATTCAACCTATTAATATAATTAGATTTTATTTTCCTTATTATTTTTGGAGTCTATGACAAAAATTGGGCTTCCTGTGTTTTCCGTCTGACACGTACACCCCCCCAACAAAAATCCTGGATCCGCCCTTGTATAACACTTGTTAAGGTCCCTATTATATCAAACCCAAGGTTAGAGATAAGTTTTTAGATTTTAATAAAGGTTACTTTAAATTTTAACCGTTGTAATCTATTGATGTTTTTACTGATAGCCAGTTTAATTATGGAAGTGACATTTTGGGATTAGGTTTGAAGTTCTTTAAACTCCATTTTAAGACTTTGAATTTAACACGCAAAAAACCTATTGACTGCACAAAACAAGAGAATAAAAAAAAATTTCAAACAACTGATTTTGTGAAGCCATTGTGGTAAATGGCCTAAATTACTGCACAGCAGTGTATTTTTTGGTTTTGTTTTGTCTATTTTTTGTTTTTGTTTTCCTTTTTGTACAGATGACGGATAGTTCTGGCTGTGAAAACAGGTCGAGACTGCCATAGAGTTTTGCGTTTTGTCACGGAAAACCACATTTGCAGTAAACGCTGTATCAGCATACAAAGTTCTGTAATCCTCTCAACGGGGCTTGGTACTTTAACGATTACTTTCAAGAAATCAGTATTATCTCCCCACAATATTCAAAAGAAGCGAACACGAATCAAGTTGTCAAAGTATTTTTAGCTTTAATCTGGAGTAGGCAGTGGTTTTCTCACACGCTGATTGAAAAGAAGACCGCATAAGCTTAATATTGTTTTATTAACAAAAACTTTTAATTCCACAAGATATCGCGGGACTTTGAGCTTTGTTAAGTTTATTTTACATTCGAATCATTTCCTGGGCTATAAAGAAATGCTGTCTGGTTGACTGATAAAAGGTCAATTTTACTGACTCGAATTTCTTGGCGTATTTTGACAGCTTTTTTGAGTTAAATAAAAGTTGAGCTTGCCGACTAACTTCAGCAAAGAACTAGTCGCGCAACGGAAGGATTCGACAACAAACAAGCTTAAGCAGGTAAGCTCAAAGCATATCTATAAGTAATAAAGATTTAGACGTAGTTAAGTTTAGAATCCGGCACTTAAATTCATTTACACTAGGATTTTCAAACCAAATTTAGACCTAAATCAAATTTTCTTTGCTTAAAATAACTATCAGGGATCCAATCTCTTGATTATTAGGCAGCCAAACGTAAGTCACAATGAGTTGAAAACGTCTTTGACTTTTATAAGTCAATGTCTAAATCCTCGTTAAAAGGAAACCTATATGCGTTGGCATTGGTCGAGCTTATATATAAGACTCATTAATAAAAGGCTGGAAAGTTTTTGGATGTTGTTTTTTTTATGATGTATTTAAGAAAAAAGTAGACTCAATGAAGTAAGAGCTCTATAAAATTACTTTCATTTGGCTGAATATCACAATTCGTTAAAATTTAAGATTTAGTCCACAACTTTAGAAGTAAAAAAGGAATTTAAATATTATCTTCCATATTTTGCAGCATTTTAACATCAAATTGAATGGTTTTAGTTTAAAACTAAAAGGGGGTGTAGATATTTTGTTTGTTTGCCATTGAGTGTGGCTTTTGTAGTGTCGGCAATGTAAATTACAATCATTAACCCACCGAAATGCGTTGTTTCTCTCGAGGCTTTTTATTTTATAAGCGCTTTAAATAATTATACATTCTTGTCTAAAAAACCTTCATAATGTTTCTTTGAGTGTCCTGAAAGTGGTGTCTGACACACTATCGTAATAAAGAAGCTTTCACCATCACATCCGGTTGGGCCTGTCGTTGGGATTTTGGGATGTGATACCAAACTCTAAAAAAGATCATTTCCAATATATTTTTCCGATATTATCATGCTACACAGTAACTATATTAATTCTGAAAATCAAAACAGGATGATTTTTATGTTGACAGAACTTTAAGTATAAAAATTTTTGTCTTTTCACTCCCTAAGGATATTATTATTATTATATTGTGAACATGAAAGTTTGTAATATTTAAAAAAAAACTGTGCCTGCTGTTTGAAAAATACCAGTTCTTTTGAATAAAATGAAAAGCTATGAGTTTCCAGTATATATTGTAGTTTTAAGTGAAACAAAGGATAGAGACAAAGTATTTTCTTTAAAACTAAAATGTTTTGCATTTACTGCGAATGGAACTTTTTCAGAGAACATGACACAAAAATGAAGCTATAATTCAACGATAAAAGTTGTGCAGTTCTCAGCTGCTTCGATTCAACTCACAACTGATGACGGAATGAAAATTGATTTACTTCTTGCTAAAAAAATACAGGTTGATGACAACTTAAGGTTGAATCTTTATGACAATTGTTGTAATTAGTGTTATATATGGAACGTCCTTCAGCGTAATGAATTTATCATTTTTTTCTTTACTTGCTCAAAACGACGAAGATAACGCGAACTCTTTCATAGTCAGATTTATAATTATCTCCGTGTGATAAAGCAGATGACATTCTGATTCTTTTAAAACATGAATGAGTTCTGTTTGGCCGAGGGCTTGTCTTTGTAAGGTCAAAGACTATCTATGAATAATAAAACATGTCTAGCTTTTGTTTTCCGCGGTAAGTTTTTATAGATGGTACAGAAAACAGATTAATTGTTTTTAAAAAAAGTTGGAGATAAAAAATGGCCACAAATCTGTCAGTTTCCGAAAGCTCAACCACTGAAAAGGGTTGATAAATTGATTATTACCACAAAAATTTAAAAGTTATTTGTGCGACCCCGCCATGGGGCCACTAAAGTCTCACTTTCAACTAATGTTTGATTTAAAATAAAATGTTTTAAAATTCAAATAGAATAATTAAATTTTTTTTTAAATGGCATAATTGTATTTGAAGGGATTTTTTGTATGGAATTTGTTTTGAAACCTGGCACTGAAAAAAAACTCTATCTAATCTGTTTAGTACTATTTTTAAAAACCATGGTCAAAGCTACCGCTTTTATGACAAAGATGGATTACATTGTCACATTATCACCAAAGGATTAGAGACAAGTACAGGAACTGAAGACTTGAATCCGGCACTCTTTCGCTTGCGATGCTCAAATTATTTAACGTTAACAATACTTTTTTAATGCTTTCACATAATGCATCCACGTTTTTAAAAACGTTTGCTTTATCTTGAACAGAACTCTTCCCTGATGCAAGTCCGAAAAATTTACTAAGCTCTAGAATACTGATAAAGAGTAAACTCGGTATAAAATATTAATTGAATATTGTACTAGAAAAGAAGCAAAATTTTGTAAATATGTTTTCTGTAATGGAATAAATAATCTCCTGGATTATATCTAGATATATTTTTTATCTCCATCTTTTTAACCTACATGCCTTTTTTAAGAACAATTTAATTTATAGGAATAATGAGGCTCAGATTTGCCGAAAACTAAGATCAATGTCGTAAAAAGCTCAGGTTGAAGTTGTAAAAAGTGAAAATATTTCTAGTTGAATTGAAACGTTACAGAATCTTGTAATTTACATTCGCTATGTGCACAGTAAAACACAGGAGCAACGTTTCACACAAGTGTTCGTGTAATATCCGTGTAAGACTAACAACACCATTTTCCAATGACTTTTTTTGTTTCGGTATTTTTCATTATTTGATACAAACCGCTCACAGAAATGAGAGCAAATTATGAACAAATTGAGAATGAATCAGCCAAACAACTAAGAAATTAAAAATGAACCTCGGCAAAATTCAAATACTGGTTCCTCAACGATGTGTACTTCAGTATTTATAAATATATATAAATATTATATATAGATATAGGATATTAGTTATTACCCGGTGGCGCGAACACATATGAAGTTTATCTCGAGTGAGCACAGCGATAGATACATAGAAAAACCAAAACGAAAAAGACCGGAAAAACAAAGGAATGACGTCAACGAGATATGGAAAATATGTCACTCGTATCCCGGATGTAGTTTTATTTGAAATCTACGAGTGGCGTATTTTTTCAGTAAAACACTCATATTTATGTAATAAAGAAGAGTAATAATAAAGGTAAGACCTCAGTAAAACATTTTGGTACAGTATATTGAATGTATTTTTAAATGTAGAAACTTTGATCCTCCAAAAAATACCTCGCCTTTAGAGCTTTCTTTTGCGAACTACATAGTAAGGCAACACCTGTATACCCTGGGATATTCCGCCTTTCACTTGACACCTTTGTGTTTTGAGGAATTAATTTGTGTTGAATAATCCTCAAATAAAAAAACATTTCGAAGCAGCTGAGTTTAGTAATTCTAATTTAAATATTGATAGTTTTTGTGGACAAAAAAAGATATCGACTCGGCAAGATGAGTTCAAGATGAGGCAAAGTTCAGCTAATCCTATGAAATGTGCGTGAAGAAAACCGAGATAAAAGTCGTTGCCTTCATTTAAGCAAAATATACAACAAGTAACATTTTCCGAGTTGATCAAAATATAGATAATTCCTTTAGTGTAATGAAAAATTGCTCTTAATTTGTAACGATTAAGTCAAATTAGCCAATCGCATTCAAAGATATATTGGAACCATTAATTTGGCTTAATTTCGAACACAATATCTCTGAGAAAAGTTATGTTTTGCAATACCATGCCGATCATTAATTTGTTTGTAGAAATGGGCTTTGTATTCTTGTTGAGTGCTGTCCACGACACGCAATTTCTCAATCTGGATTGTTATGGGATTATAAAAATTAGCAAAAGAGTTTTGATCGTTTTAAAACCATAAAAATGAATAAAAAACAACTTTGAACCTCTCTTTCCTTTATTTTAGCTTGATGCTATGAATTATTAAGTTCACTATATTGGCGTCTAGACTGTGTAATACTAATAAAACTTATAAAAGCCAAACGACGTGAGCTTTCATAAATATTTATAACTAAACAGTATACAAACGTGGAACTCTGTAAAAAGCGAAATTATTTCTTCTTGACTTTCACAGGAGACTCGCGCTTAATTGCTGGGAAAAATGGCACCAGAGCAAAGTGACAGACCAGATCCTCAATCTGCTTGTCTTGGTCTAATTGCCGCTATGCGACAAAAAGTAACCAGCAAAGAAGAAGTCGAGATTTTGGGAAAGAAATTTATTTTACTTCCTGAAGTTTTCGACCCAACTTTTACTCCAGGTCCGTCATCCTTCAACGCCGAAGAAGTCCTTAAAATTATCAAGAATGAAGCTGAAAAATCAAATGAAAACCAATTCAATGTGTTAAACATCGGAGCAGGCGCCGGCCATATTGCTGTAATGGCTGCTCTTTCAGCGAAAAATTGCCACGTTTTGGCGACCGATCTCAATGCAGCCGCTGTTCAAAATATTTCAGAGAATGCTGTTTTTCACGGAGTCAAGGATAAGGTGAAAATTGGCACGGGTAGTGTGTTTCAAGTTCCCGAAATTCAAGGTCAAAAGTTTGATGTCATGTTTTGGGTGTATCCTTGTACGTTTGGTGAGTCATTCATTGCTCAGTCTAGTGGGCTGGAGAGAGCATTACTCGACCCAAACTATGAAGGGCTGCGCAGTTACCTCAGCGGAGCAAGGCAGTTTTTAAAGGAGACTGGAAAGGTGTTGATTGTTTTTTCCTATGCGTTTGGAAGAGGCGACGAGTTTCAAAAAGTTCTAAAGGAGAACAACTGGGAAGCGGAAGTTCGAGCTAAGGCAGCCTTTCCTCTTCCAATTGCGCCGATTGATGTTGATTTCTTGTTGTTGGAGCTAATAAACAAAGCTTAATCCTTTTAAAAGACCAATTTACAATAGAGCCACACTTAGAACTTAAAATTGAACTTAACAGACGTAAAGAGAGGATGTGAGGAAAAATTGTATGTCTGATGTAACTTTGTTTTGTATTTATTTAAAAACAAATGTCTGAAAGCAAGTAAACAGTGATATGACAAAAAATTAGCTGTTGAGTTTTTGGAAACAGATTATAATGTTGATTAATCAATATGTTTAAGGTTGTTTCAAAATGTTATAAATTTAATCCTGAGGATGGATGGGGCAGATATGGGAGGTTAATTGGGCAGATAAATTTTGCAATTGCTAAGCAGATAAAGATTTTTTAAAGTTTGTACTGTTTTTTAGTTTGAAGCTTTTTTGTGTTTTTACCGTTTAGAGAAAGTGTATTGGGAGTCAAAGCCCAATCGGGTAGTTATAGGCTGGCATTGTAGTCACAGATCGTGCATCCCAACTCTATGATCCGGGATCGACTCCTGGGCTTCTCATGTGGATTGATGTTTATCGATCTTGATCTGACTCCGCAACGGCTTTTTTCTCCGGGTACTCCGATGTTTACACCACAGTCAGTCACCTTCTTTCGCAGTTGTGAAGGGTCCGTTCAGTGATGTGTGAGTGGTACCGAGGAGAAATAGATACTACGAGGAATGTTCTTATTAGCCAACCTTGCATGAACTGAGTTGAAAACAATTTACCCAATTTTACTCGTAGGCTCCTGGTTTTCAGTCAAATAAAGCAATGATACACTAATAGTGCACAATGTAAGGCGAGATATTTCTATACTCTATAGCTACTCCGGCTGTCAACAAAAAATGTCTAAATTGTCACATCAGCAGCAAGTAACAAGTCTCAAACTATCGGTCGCTTTTCATTCAGTTTAGACAAAATTCTGGAGATTATGACATGAAAACGTCTTTCTTTTGGTAATAACAAGGAAATGAATTAAAGTTTCTTCAATGGGTCAATTATCAAAGAAAAGTGTTTGTAGCAAAACTTGTATACAACCTTCGGATGTTGCAATATGAATCCCTTAACAAATAATAAAGTTACAAAATAAATATAAGAAAGTTGGTATCGTTATTAAAGACAGGTAGTGGCTGATTGAAGTATATTTATAAAATAATTTAAATGGTACGCGCATTCTGATTGGTTGAAAACCCGCTTCGCGTCGTGGTTTCCTACGCTTATCTCGTGTTCTCCCAACCTTTCGCGTGTTTACATCAGGTTATGTAAACACGGAAACCATTTTATATTTCTTAAATAGTGACTAAAATTAACTATGGTTGTTTGTCAGTTTTTCCGATATGTACATATTTTATGATTTTTAGATTCCGTCCGGTACAATCATCGATGGTATGACTAACAATTATTGGCTTTCTTTTCATCGTTTATTTGCCGTTCAGTTGGAATTCCTCTAACATACCTCTCTTCCCTTTATAAGGCGGGACTTAACCTAAAAAAAATATATGAAATAAAAATTTTTTTTGGAGGGGGAAGAGAGGTCCAATAAAAACTTTATTTTTTCCTTAATTAAAACCTGGGGGACTGGGTATGGCCTGTGTATACGATGACACGTAAACGAGCGGTTTCAAGGTGAAAACCGCCAAAATAATGCCATTTTTTGGCATTTTTGGGTAAATATCGGGTGCCTGAGCTCATCATCAAGGGCTGAGAAGGCTTAAACCTTGCCAGTATCGAAGAACTGTTTATTGGTACTCAATCATAGCAAAATTGGTCAGTTTGCTTGGTTCGAGCACTGTCTGTTTGCTGTATCATGGAAAAGGGGCCCTACGTGTGTTTGCCTTAGTCCCAGCCAGCTTCATTTTGCATTTCTCTTAGTTTTATTAAAAGCCTCACAAGTCTAGAGAGCTTTTGATGCAGAATGTTAGTTGGCTGACTAATATAAAGAGCTTTCATTCGTGGGCACTGGTGTTTCCCTGTGCAAAATATTCGGGGTCTTCCATGATGCACTGGGGCAGATTTGTTTTCTGTGGCTGATCGACTGAATATGCCAGCAAGAAATTAAATGTGTGACTTCAGCTCGGGTTTTTGAGGTTTGACTTTGTCAATAAAAATTCCATTTTACTGTAGACGAACAACTGTTTTATAATGTTTTTTATGTTAATGGAAAGTTGAAAGTAACTGAATTAAAGAGTTTGGATAGCTTGTGTTTCGGGCAAAATTTGTTGCTTTTCACATTCATTGTTTGAGTCCATTCATAAATTTAAGAAATCTGAGTGCAATCCTTCTCATTCAGCTTCAAATCTTGGGTTACTTCATATTTATTTTCTCTCTTTTGATGTGTCTCGAACCCTTTTAAACTGTTGTTTTTTGAAAAAGTGTTGAAATTGAACTCCAGCAATTTTATGTTTACCCCATATAATTTTAAACTATATAGTATCTAGGCAAAAATGCTTTATTGCAAACACTCTTCTACTCTGTGATTTTAAATTTGCCAATTTTATTGTGCCTGAATATTATTATGTAGAGTATACCTTCTTTGGAATAAACCCAAAACGAGATAACTTAAATATCTTTTTCTCAGCGAGTATTTAAAATAAATAAAAGTTCTATGCACAAAACAAAGACCTTCATACCGGCCATCTGCAAAAAAGATTTTCAAGTCATTTAGTTTAGTTATTTTTGCTCATTTTTTTGTTCTCAAGGAGAGGGTGGTTTTAAGCAGTTTATTGAAGCTGGCTCTGTTACCATGGTAACAAGAGACTCAAACATGCAGTTGCTGGTCTTGTTTAGAAGTCATATATTGAATTTATTTATCTATTTAAATTTATTCATTTTCTGTTGTTTACTAATTTTTGATGATTAAAATAACAATATAAAATTATAAGCTCTCTTTTGCTTGAATCAAAACTTTTCTCCAAAAATATATATTTAACTTTTGGAATAACAAAGCACACACACTTTTTTTGAGAAGCAGTAACTTTTTCTGTTATAGTTCTTAATTTTTTGGTGATTTCAGCCTAAATTTATTTTTATTTCTCTTCTTATTTCTAGCTGCTCAAAATGAAGAAAAACATATTATAACTAAATCATGCATGGCATACGCATTGCAAAACGATGCTCCTCGCATTTTAGAATAAACGTGAAAGATTTCAAAGAAATAAATGTGAAGATTTCATATTTACCTTGTGCTGCTAAGTTGATACATGAGGTTTAGTGAAAGCTCTATGTAAAACGTTTTCCTAATAATTGTAGTTATTAAAATTTCAACCTCAAATATTGCGTTTCTAGCCTTCTGATTGGTTCACTTAATCTCGGCTATCAGCTCAGAAACCGAATGAATATATATGGAAACTAACCAAAAATTTTGGTTATTAATTTATCAAAAGTTTGTTGTTATTTTCAAGTATCAAAGGGTTTGGAAAGCTCATGGAATCTAATAAAACAATTATTCCATTCGTGCTTGTTGGATATGAGATGATTATGCTAACTCAGCGCTACGCTCCTCGTTGGCTATTTACCATCTAATATCCAACGCGCGCTCTTGGAATAATTGTTAGTTATAAATTTTATGAAATTTTGCCAATCTAAACTTCGTCAGAGTTCTTATAAAGTTGTTCTTATAAAAAAGCAGGTATTTCGTTACTAATAAAAATGGATTGAAACTTTTCGTACAAAAAGTAAAAACTAAGGAATATTTTAAAAACATGTAAAGTTGCTTTTGAAACTCAATCTTTTATTTAGAAATAGAACCGGACTTATTTAATTGTTGCTTTAACGAAGGGACACTCAAAAAGTCGTCTTGACGCGTTTATCACTTGTTGTTGCACTGGTACAGTTGTAAAAATTCCCGCAGTATTTTGGATTTGATTAACAGATGCCCGATGAATTACTAATTTATACTGCGTTGAAACTTTTCATTTTTTTATTTTTGTAGTCAGTTACAACTAACTTTTATTTTAAATTTTAACAAATTTCAACATCAAAAGACGCTGACTAAATTATTTTGTATATGATACCGTCTCTCATGACGACCAATACATTCCCATGTGGTTATTTTTACGTCACCATGCGCCTGTGTGTATAAGCGCTTGCTGTTCTCGGAGATTGAAAAAAACCACTCGACTCATTGCAGGTATTCTTTGTTTACTTAATTCATTGTGCAGCAAGAAAGTTTCAGTTGCTCGATAAACAACATATTTCGTTATTCAGAGAAACCTTTTTCAAATGGAAAGTTTTGAGAGGAAACAGCCATCGTCACTTGTCGTCTCAAAGACACAAAATAATATTGTGCTAAAACGAATGTTACGAGACTCTACGGCCGGAGCTTTTGGCGGCGTAGCGTGCGTTTTAGGAGGTCAACCTTTTGATACAGTTAAAGTAAAAATGCAAACGTTTCCTCGCCTGTACGCTAATTGGTATCGTTGCTTTTTGTCGACACTAAAGATTGAAGGAATACGCGGACTTTACGCTGGGTCGATCCCAGCTCTTACTGCAATGGTGGGAGAAAATGCAACACTCTTCTTATTTTATGGACGTTGTTTGTCAATAGTGAGATATCTAACAGGAAAAGAGAAAGTCGAGCATCTTAATGTGCTTCATAGAGCATGCGCGGGAAGTGGAGCTGCCTTCTTTTCATCTTTTGTTTTGTGCCCAACAGAGTTAGTAAAATGTCGTCTCCAGGCTCAGCATGAATTGAATATTGCGGCCAAGAAAGCCACGCCAAAAAGGTAAGGATTTTATTTTACAAAATGAAATAACTTTTTTCTTCATTTAACTCTATCTAGCCGGGACGTTTTGACGTCTTGCAGCCTTCTTGTTATACTTCCAAAACTTATGAACTTTGGGAAATTGATAAATGCTGTAAGGGCTACACGATGGTGCTGTAAATTTCTTATTTAAACTTCTGACGTCATGATGACGTCAAAATATTTAATTTTGTTAAGCATTTACTGTTTCTGAAATAAACGTGCAAACTATAAACTCGAATTATTTCTATGGAAAAGGCAGAGAGAGACTTTTTAATAGTTAAAGTTTTATAAAGATTATGGTATGGCGTATTAATGATGTAATCCTACAATGTGTTGTGACTACTAAGATTTATTGTTTGTGTTACCGCATTTACAAAAATAACAAATTTTGAAAACCTGGAAAAAATGCACAAAACTCCAAATAATGTTAGCTAAAATCCTAAAAAATAGTGTTTACCAAATAATTTTTCTGTTGCTAGGACAACATTGAATATTGATCGTTGTTGCTTTCAGTAAATGCAAATGTTTTTTAGATGAGGTTCAATAATCCTATTTTAAAGATTTGTCAACTAATAATATTTGCAATAATTTGACTGAATAAAAATCTCAAGTCTGCTCTACTTTATATTTGTCTTAGCGAGAATACTAAATAGCAAGACAGTCAAACAAATCAGTTATTAAGATACACAAAGTTAACTTGCTATTTGATAAACACCAAAACTTCAATTTTTATCAACTTTTAAAAATACCGTAAACAATGTTTTAACAAACATTTGCCGCAAAGAAATCATTTTCTAGTTTTTTTCATTGTTTCATTTTATAATTTTGGACATTTTTCGACTTCGATGTATCGCATACTCATGAAAGCCACATATAAAACGCCTTGTGATCTTTTGTCAGTTTTAATATTTGATTTTGATTTGAAGTACAATGAATGAATGGTTGCGAAGCTGCGAAAATTGCTTTTCAGATAATGAATATGGAGGTAGAATGCAAGACGAATTGTTGCTATTATGTTAAATGTTTGTTGGACCATCGAGAGTTGGATTTCACGTTTGTTGACTTGAAATGGATTCACACGAATCGGATTTTTACTACAGTTTATTTAGTAA
>JAOBRB020244063.1:0-11683 GCA_027575285.2 Zoanthus pulchellus | reverse complement strand
CCATCCTCCCGGGGTAGGTAAATGAGTACCAGCGTCTACTGGGAGCTAACTTGCGATGGATTAGTGTCCCGTCCAGGCGGAGTCAAAGATTCTCATCCGCTTAACACTACAGAAACCGGAGATAAGCGCCGGCTCCATGGGCCACTAGGCTCGCATAAGGATTTAGCTTAGGGCTTTTCAGTGATAAAAAAACATAACAAAATGAAAAAAGCAAACTGCTAATGACTAAACACTAAAGAACTTAAGTTTAAAAGCTTAAAAAAAGTAATGAAATGTATTAAGAAAGTATTAGGGGATAGGAAAGATCACCGAACGTAAGCAAAAAGCAAAAAAATTGTGTTTTGAATCCATTTTTAAGACTTAGTTGGGCGACATGGTTAGCCAACTTATTAAGATGTTTGCTTTCCAACAACAAGGCCCCCATTTCGATCCCGGCAGTTTGTATTTGTCCGAGTTTCTTTCTTTTCCACCAAAGCCAACTCAGCTTTCCATCCTTCCGCGTTAGGTAAATGAGTTAGTGCCAGTGTTTACTGGGAGCTAACCTGCGATGGATCAGTGTTCCGTTCAGGGAAAGTCAAAGACTCTCATCCGCTTAACACTACAGAGACCGGCATGACCTTGACAAGGTTCTTTGTTCGAATATCGCGCTTCTTTGTCTTCATCAAACAAAAAAACATTTTAATACGGCGTGCAAAATGCTGTACTTTGTCAACCAAATTTCCTTTTGTTTACCGTGTTGAAACACTGTGTCTGTGTCATCACCTTTAGGTCAATTTTTTCGTAGTAGGTAGCGCATTTTTTAAATTAACCCATGCATTGCCGAATTAGTTTGACAACCCTGTGTAAAGTGAAGACTGGATTCATTTGATACAGTTTCGTTATTCCTATTCCTCCAGAATGCATTTTAGTGAAATGTTTTTCAGAGTGTTGCCTTCTGCATGATTTGTAATTTTTCTGAATCGTTTTTCTACAAAATTTTCCTAGGGAAAATTTACGTTTGAGAAAATATATGTCACCCTTGTAAAATAAAGTTTATTGTATTGTATTGTATTGTATTGTATTGTATTGTTTTGCATTGCCCAGAATTCACACGGTCATGAAAAGTCATGGAATTTGAAAAGGCATTTCCAGTCCTGGAAAAGTCATGGAATTTGGGAAAAATAGCAAAGGTCATGGAAAAGTCATTGAACTTCATATCCTATTCTCTGTGTGAACCCTGTTGCATTCATTGCATTGCATTGTATTGTATTGTATTGTATTAATGTATTTTATTGTACGTTTTACTTTGCTCTTACGGAAGGTACAGTTATTCTTAGGGGGAAGGGCTGGGGAATTCTGAGATTTCTAAACAAAAGTGATGGTTCCTCCTTGCTTTTAGTAAAAAAAAAACAAATCCCTGACCCTTACCTTTAGTTTACTGTCAAAAGTTCCAACTTCCCTTCTCCAGAAATAAAATATTAAATTATTGAACCAGCACCTATAACACGATGTTTCTCACTTCCCGGGAAGTCTCTGCGTGCTCTAGATCAATTTCTGCGCCATGAATTATTACACAAATCCTCTTCATGTGCCATTAATGAGCGTTCTCAAAGACGATCAGTTGTATAGGTATAGATTCGCAAGGAATCAATCGGGGATATAGTTCATGTACTGAATGCGTGGAGTGGAATGAAAGTTGGTGGAGTCAGTAGTTGTGGTTCGAGAAATTGACAGACCCAAATTCCGACCCCATACAAGCAGCAGACGAGCAACAAACGAAACAAGAAGTACCTTAACCCTAGAAGGCATAGGCCAAAAAAAGTTACACGAAGGCATAAGGGGAGGGGGGAGTCATCTGACCCCCCCCCTCGAGTTTCTCTGCAATTCATCCATTTGACTTGAAGTTTTGTAGACATACTAAGACACCTTTGTACTTTTTATTAATGGTTGTTTGTGTAGTCAATCATTGGTTTCCATGGTTACCGTAACCAGATAAATGACGTCATCTCGTTGAAAACATGTTTTTTCCTGTTTTTTCATTACCAGTAGTTATATCAAATTAACTAAACAAGCATATCTCCTAAGTAAGGATAAACACAAAATCGCAAGAAAAAATGAAGTTTTAAGTAAGAAGAGTTAAAAAAATAACATAAAGATGAAAATAATACTTTTTTTTGAAAGTTTTTGAAATTTGCATTATACTTTGAACATAATTTTCTCGAGAACCAAGGGGGGATAGGAATAAACGTCAAAAAATGTGTCAAGTAATAACAAACAGCTACCCGAAGTCGCATGGATAAGTAACGAAAACTCTGCAAAATATTTAACCGATGCCTTTTAGGGTTAAGGAAAGATGTCTCACTCGGTTGGATTGCAAGTCCAAAAGGTGTTTATGCTTTATGATTCAAGAGATCAAGCAGTAGATAGTCAACTTGTACAAGAAACTGAAGTAACAATGCCTGAACCTAGTACGTGTCGATACGTATGAGAACGAACACGAGTCCTCCGTGAAAATTATGTGCCATGGCATAATATACGCATAGAAATGTAACCTATAACCTATCATAGCAAGCCAAACTAATCAAAGTAAAATAATGGAAAACGGCATGACAATATTTTCATGAAAAACAAATTAGAAAAGGGGTATTGCCCTCCCCATTGGTGCTGACATGCACTGATGACCCTACCCTTCTAAGACCCCAGCCCTCCCCTCACAAAAAAAAATTTTACCTTCACTTAAAAGTTTTGTATCATGACCAGGCAGCTGGATGTTTGTTATTCAGTTGATTCTGGGTCAAACAAAGAAAAATTCACCAACAATCCATGTCTTTTTCCGGATAATTATTTTAAGCGATTCTGTAAAATCATTGGTTGACACAAATCAAATAATCAATTTTTCACCACAGGTTGAGAATCAGACGTCCCAAAGAACAGGTTCTGCTACAAAGAGAAGTAAGAAGCTTGCTGATGCTTTGCGATTGGTTACCAACTCAAACAATAAAGATTCAGGTTATTCAAGTACATCATCCGGGAGTGAAAAAATTTGATAACCAGTGCTTGAAACAGGTAAACCGACCAAGGTATATTAGTCCCCGATCATATGGAACTGGTTAGCCCGGATGAGCAGGCTGAAACACAACTTTCAGCCCGATATTACGTGATGCAAACCAGTCTGGCACGGCTTTAAAGTTAACTAGAGTTTCGTGTTTGTTACAATGTAGCGGAATTACGAAAATCTTCCACTTCCTTCGTTAAAAGATGTATCAGTGTCAGTAACAACATTTGTGACTGAATCCCCTAAACAAATTGAATCTTTTGGCCTCTGCTTTAAAAAGTAGACGTCGTTATAAAAAAGAGTGGACAAATAACTTGAATATGGCAGACTAAATTGTCAGTTCGGGCCACCCTAGCTCGGTTCTGCAATCATATGAAACCTTTTCAGCCCGGTTTCCAGGGATCCCGGACGGCTGTTACTAAGATGTTGGCAAACCGGGTTGAAAACCTTCCATGTAATCGCAGTCCAAAGTTTTACAGCTTTCATTTGGACACCCGGGATATTGTTAGGAAAGCTCAGCCCGCTGAACCGGGCCAGCCCTTCTCGTGTTATCGGGGCCTTAACCGGGCCAGCCCTTCTCGTGTAATCGGGGCCTTAACCGGGCCAGCCCTTCTCGTGTAATCGGGGCCTTAAACTGCAGCAAAATAAAGGATGATTATATTTTAATAGTTTTTAAAAATCTGCTAATGGTCTAACAAGCATCTTGCATTGTGCTTAGCTACTTTACTGGATGTCTATTTTAATTTATACATCCGTTTTTGATCGATTTGTTGATCACGTAGACCTCTCGTTCTGGTGAACTACGAGTTTAATTAGCTTATTTGGCATACAACTTCATGAGCTATTAACTCGTATTCCATTAGTGTTACATGTTTTTAAAGTCGTTAAATAGTTTTTGTTGGTATTATAGTACCAGCAGTAAACTTAACTGATGTTTTTTGTGAAATGAAATGCTCAAAATATCTAGTGTTTTTATAGAAAGTGTTAAAGATTGCTTAAATAGGAAATATATTTCCTCTAATTCATCTTGTTTTTTTGTTGGTTTTAAGTTGAACAAAGGCTCAAAACGTCGGTTAATTATTCTTCAAACATGATCGAGCACTATCAAACTCGAGTTACGATGAACTGCAAGATTATTTTTTGATATCAAGTATATATACAACAAACGTGCCAAAACTTCCAACGATAATCTTAGTTCGCATGAACTAAAATATACATTTTTGGAATATCAATAATATATGCTTGTCAACATATAAAAAAATAATCCTGGGAATCAACTTTTTTGGCTTTAAATACACGTCAGCTATCTTCTAAAATATCATTAATTGTTTTTTTATTAAGATTACTTTTAATAAGTAAACGACTTTGTTTGTTTATCCTTACTAGAACAGCGTCCAAGTATCCGAGTATGTTTCCTCAATCTGTTTTCTTGTAAATCTCTGTAGTCCATAATGCCCTATCTAAATATTTTCCTCTTTTCTTTTCTTCTTTTCATTTTCTGAACCAATACTAATAGTTTTGACGTTTTTTACCAGCTGGAAGTCGAACTGGAGTTGAACAACGTAACTGATAGAGTTTATCTGGCAAAATTGCAGCAGGACCTTCTGAAGCTGCACCAGAAGCAGCGTATTGATGTGGAATAATTACAAACGTTTATGTTACAGTGCAGTTTACCGTGGTTTACAGTTTATCGTGGTTTTTTTCTTTATAGTCGCGTAGAAAAGTTTACTTTCTTACTTTGGATTATCTTTGATGAGATACGTTTTCACAAATACCATTAGAAATTAATAACTTTTAAACCAACACTCCGTGAAAGAAAGTAAATTCATAGAAAACCCTTGTCAAATCCAGGGTGCAGTTGATCAAGAGCTGATTAGCACTAACCCAGGATTAAATGTTTAAGCTATGTTCCTAATTATTCCATTCTTACAAGAAAGGGTTTGAGCTCTAAGTTTGCAATAACAAATTGTTATCCTTTAGAAATTCAGTCAGTATTGAAAAGGAATCATCTTTGAATTTCCGCTGAACTCAGGGTTAAAGATAACTAGCCTTTGAACAATCCAGCCCGGGATTTATCCGTTCAAAACAAACTTCAAAACCTTTGACTGCTTCAACTAAAATTTGGTAAGGATAGTGACTGTCTATTCTTGAAATGAGAGGGTCGAGAGATCGAGTAAGCTGGGGGAAAAGGGTTGTAAGACCAAGTATGCTGGGCAAAAGGGGGTTGGGAGACCAAATTATGCTGGGGAAAAGGGAGTTGGGAGACCAAATATGCTGGGATAATAAAAGGGGGTCGTGACTCTGAATATGCTGGGGAAAAGGTTTTCGGAAGAACAAATTTGCTGGAGAAAAGGGGTGTTTTAGACCGAATATGCTGGGAAAAGGATGGGGGGTTTAGACCGAATATGCTGGGAAGTAGAGAGGCCGAGTAAGCAGTTGGGGAAAAGGGTTTCTATATTCTTTCTATTTTCTACTTTTCATGATAATGTGGGAAGAGGGAATCGGGAGACTGTTGGATGGGAGACGTGGTCCGAATATTGAATATAACGCGGCAAGAGGGAATCAGGAGACTTGTAGGATGGAAGACGTGGACCGAATATTTACTGTGACGCGGGAAGAGAGAACCGGAGACTGTAGGGTGGAAGACGTGGTCCGAATATTAACTATAACGCGGGAAGAGGGAACCGGAGACTGTAGGGTGGGAGACGTGGCGCGAATATTTACTGTGACGCGGGAAGAGGGGACCGGAGACTGTAGGATGGGAAACGTGGCCCGAATATTGACTATAACGCGGGAAGAGGGAACCGGAGACTGTAGGGTGGGAGACGTGGCGCGAATATTTACTGTGACGCGGGAAGAGGGAACCGGAGACTGTAGGATGGGAGACGTGGCCCGAATATTTACTGTAACGCGGAAGAGGGAACCGGAGACTTGTAGGATGGGAGACGTGGCCCGAATATTTACTTTGACCCGGGAAGAGGGAACCGGAGACTGTAGGATGGGAGACGTGGCCCGAATATTTACTGTGACGTGGGAAGAAGGAACCGGAGACTGTAGGATGGGAGACGTGGCCCGAATATTTACTGTAAAGCCGGAGAGGGAACCGGAGACTGTAGGGTTGGAGACGTGGCCCGAATATTTACTGTGACGCGGGAAGAGGGAACCGGAGACTGTAGGGTGGGAGACGTGGCCCGAATATTTACTGTGACGCGGGAAGAGGGAACCGGAGACTGTAGGGTGGGAGACGTGGTCCGAAAATTTACTGTAAAGCCGGAGAGGGAACCGGAGACTGTAGGGTGGGAGACGTGGCCCGAATATTTACTGTAAAGCCGGAGAGGGAACCGGAGACTCTAGGGTGGGAGACGTGGCCCGAATATTTACTGTAAAGCCGGAGAGGGAACCGGAGACTGTAGGGTGGGAGACGTGGTCCGAATATTTACTGTAAAGCCGGAGAGGGAACCGGAGACTGTAGGGTGGGAGACGTGGTCCGAATATTAAATTTAACGCGGGAAGAGGGAATCAGGAGACTTGTAGGGGGGAAGACGTGGTCCAAATATTGACTTCAACGCGGAAAGAGGGACTCGGGAGATGTGATAAAGTTTAACAATACCATCACATTATATTTGGTGCTGCTTGACTTAATTTTGATGAGTTTTGAATAGAAAAAAACATTTGGAGCTTTCGATTTTAGCCTTTATGTTCTGAACTAAGTTGTCTCTTGTGATAGGAGAGAGTTTACATGAAATTAAAATCATTACAGAAAGTATAAAACTTGATTTCCAGCTTGGATTGATTTTGGGAACGCGGACACTTTTGCTTTGATACTTTGCATATTAAGAGCCTGTTGATAAATTGTATTTTCCATTAGATTGAATTATTATACTTTGTTAAAAATAAAGATATTTTTTGTATTGTTCTTGACGTTTCAATTGCCCAATGCCATTGATGCGTTCCTTATTCAAATAAAGCACTTTTTAAAAATAGAACAAATCGCTCGTATTAAATCCAAACGCATGCGCACAACCGTCACCCGTACTGTTTCGCGAATAAGAGCGATAGAATTATAGAACGTCTTTAAGGCAGAGGGTACGCAAAAAATAGTTCAGGCAATGCAGCATTTGTGTACGTTCTGGCCAAAGTGTGGAGTTGAGTTCAAGTGCGTTTTTTATTATTAAAAGTTTACATTTGTTTTTTTTTAAACCACCTAAGTTTTAATAGATTTTCTCTCCGGCCGCACACCATCCCATTTTTGTCTGCCATGGCATATTACGATATGATCATTGCATTGTTTCATTAAGTAATAAGTGGTTTATTAATTACAGTAGATTTTACAAATACAATTTACCGAAATAGGTATCACTTTTTTGCGAGGTCGATATTGCTAAACTTGAAACTGATTTAGCGAAGCTAAACTTCCAAATTTTTGGGTGTTTTTCCCGTTTATACTTGCGCATTGCGCCAACAATGCTCGATTTTGTAAAACGCCCATGGGTCAGACGTCGAAAAATGGTCAAATTAAGTTCAAGGAAACACAAAACCATTTAGACAGTATATGTTGTAATAAAAGCGTAATGCTTGTGGGATGTGGCTGTGAAGATAAACATTAGATGTAGATAGCACAAATGTGCTAGTATTTAACTTGAAGCAACGATATAGGGCACTATGGCCACGTTGGTAGTGGGCTTTACCCTTAAATCTACAATAGAAAATTGTGAGCTTGATTGCCATGGACAAGTGTTTCGGCCTTTTTTGGCCTTTTTATCAGCATGGCCCACAAGCATTACGCTTTTACCACAACATATGTTCTTTCTGGGAACTTCAGCCTGTTCTAGACAAACATTTCTGTGATTTGTTCATCCTATTCTAGACTGGATGGTCTTTGAACCATACTCTGAACAAAGGCACATACCCGTATAGTCAATATATCAGTGCTTATCTCCCATCCCCAGCCTGCCAAGTTAACCAAGTTTGTAAGATGCCATTCTATCGTGCGGGAGGCTCGGGTTCGATTCCCGGACGGACCATGCAACACTCGGAGTTTTAAGATAATTGAGGAGAAAGTGCTGTCTTTTCCCTAACATCTGTACAAATTGTAAAGCTGTTCAACCGTAGTTTATCGGAGACGTGTATATGCGTGTGTCTGGCAGTGTGTTTGTCGTGAAAAGTTTCAATGATCTCTCCAATTGGCAAACCATTGGCCGACTAACTTGTCAGCTTGTCCCAAATAAAGTCGTCATAATAATTTGTCTTCATCGTTATCGCTGTCTCGCTTTGCTCGACACAGCAAACATTCTAGAGGAATTGATTTTAGTTCCGTATTCAAAATATAAAATACCTTATTATAAAAATTGTGTTTCTCCAACAATAAAAGTTAAAAGTTATAAATTTTTCAAAATCAAGCTTTCGGACTATGCGTCCATCGTCAGGATAAATGGTACTTTTGCTTAACCAAAATTGCGTTCAAAATAAGTAATTTCCTCGTAGATTGAAATAGTGTCTTACCATGATTCTCGTAATTTTTTTTTATTTTGAACGCAAATTTGGTTAAGTAAAAGTGCCATCTTCATTTTCCAGGTAGTTTGGTTGTATTACCAATTATCCTGACGATGGACGCATAGTCCGACAGCTTGATTTTAAAAGTTTTATAGCTTTTATTGTTGCCTTATGTTGGAGAAACCTAATTTTTGTAATATGCAATTACCCAGCAGCATATCACCAAATTTAAATAAAATACCTTTTTACGGTTTTCACGTAATAAAAAAGTTAAAATGACGTTTCTGCTGCAGTTGTCGCAGCCGTCAGAATAAATTCAAAACAGAGAAAAAGTGTTTGAAATTGAATAAAATTTGCAAAAGTAAAATATCTATAGTATATTTCTCATAATTCATCAAGATTAAAATATTTTTAAAAATCAGGTAAAACTGGTATAAGATTGTTTCGTTTTAAAAACAACTAAAAGTTTTGGAACTATTTAGTTGATCATCAGACTTGCATTCCGGCTCTAGAACTACTTTCCATTTAAAAGATTTCTATGCCCTTAGGGAAAAGGGCAAGTTCAAAAGACTGTACTTGTCTTGTTTATTCAAATTTGGCTTGTGTTATGCATTATATAACGCTTCATTTACTTTACGCCTGAGCCAATGTTGCACTTTAGTTAAAAGTTTTAAAGGAAAACCCCACGCATGCATAACTTTGAATGAAAATTTTCAACTCAAGTGCAACATTGGCTCAAGCGTAAAGTAAGTGAGCGTTATAAAATGCATATCACAAGCCAAATTCGAATAAACAAGTACAGTCTTTTGAACTTGCCCTTTCCCTATAGGCATAGAAATCACTTAAATGGAACGTTGTTCTGGAGTAGAAATGCAACTCTGATGATGAACTAAATAGTTCGAAAACGTTTAGTTGTTTTATTAAAACGAAACAATTTTACCAGCTTTACCTGATTTTTAAATATTGTATCTGGTAAAACAAATGTTGCAATCAAGCGGAGAAGTTCTTTGTTTCTTTAAGTTAAACTGAGTTTAACTTTAATCCATGCTATGTGCGACTTTTTAAAATTATAAGAATCGTCTCTATAAATTATTTTTGGGTTTTTGAATCTCGATGGATTCTTTATAATCCTGGGAAGTTATTTTTCTGTTTTTGCAAGTACTTGGACTTCATCAAATACGATTTTGTAGTCGGAATTAGCGAAGGAATTGTTCACCAATACTCAGAGAGATTGTATTGTCCATTGGTCGTGTACCATACATGTTCTTTGACTCTGACTCTAACATTCAATGGTTCTGCATGTTTGTCCTACATAAAATATTTGCCGCAGTCGCACTTTGCTAAGTATACGCCTTCTGTTTTAAATTTCATCTTTGTACGCCCGTAAAACCGTATTTTATATTTTTAATGACATGACGCGTAAAAGCATAGGAGACACGTTTTGGTTTCGTGTGTTTTCCATTTGACCTCGAAACAAAGCTTCCGAAAGTTATGTTTTTAGAATTTGACAATGACTACAACTTACGACCTAAAAAGCTCAACATATTTCAATCTTTTTGAAAATGGTTTTATTAAAGGCGAAAGCGTTTGAGCGCTATATAAAACTGATTATACATTATTTGCATGTTTAGACGTGTTTTTATAGAATAACTAAGATAGTACACGCGCTCTGCAGATTGGCCGAGAGGCGTGTTTGCATGAGAGTATGTAAACATGGTTGTTATCTTATTTTAAAAAAGCAATAAAAAAACTTTTTTCCTGTGTTTGCATAGCCTGGTATAAACACAAGAGGGGTTGGGAGAATTAAACACGGAAAACGTTTTCTATTGCTTAAATACAGTAGTTCGACAGCATTTTTTTTGCCTTTGGTAATTATCTTGTTATTGTAAAAATTATTGATGCTGTGCATGGAAATCTTTTCACTTTTACAATTTACTGTATAAACTACGCAATTTTTTTTACAAGAACGACTTGATAAGAACAGATATCTACTATTGTCCCAAAGGCAAATGATACACGTATTCATGTAACACTAAAAGGTCCTCACAGTAAAAACACAGAATCACCATTTCACATTTCGTGTATCTACTATTGTTCCAAATGATACACGTATTCATGTAATACTAAAAGGTCCTCACAGTAAAAACACAGAATCACCGTTTCACAATTTAGTATATCTACTACTGTCCCACGTATTCATGTAAATACTAAAAATTCCTCAGACGATAAGCACTGATTTTCAACTCCTTGATTTTCTGTTTCGATTTTTTTTTTCATTTTTTCAAAACGTTCAGAGAAAGTAAAACAAATTAAGAACAAATGCAAGCTTAAATCATCAAAAAATTAAGAACAACGAGCCTCTGAAAAATATACTGGTTCTCTTACAATTGCGTCATCATCGCGTCAGCCAAGAGTGGTCGCTCAGCCATTGTAAATATAAGAGCCGTTGAAAATTCATTCATTTCAACCTGTTCCGGGCTTATTTTTGAGTGCCGACAAAGCTCGAATAAACTGAAAATGTTTTGTTTTCAGTGCTGCAACAAAAAAGGACAGCAAAATTTGAACAAGAAAGCATCAATTCCGATAAAACAAAAGATTTCGTACAGTGTGGGACATGTTTTCAACGATCTTTGTTCGGCAGTTTGGTTCACCTATCTTCTAGTGTATTTCAACAAGGTTGTTGGTTTATCAACAACGAATACCGGTATTATATTCCTGGTTGCACAGGGCTCTGATGCTCTTTTAACTCCTTTTATAGGAATTGGGTGTGATCGAGTTGTTTTTAAAATTTTGTCCGCTTATGGAAAGCGGAAGGTTTGGCATTTATTCGGCACCATCTTTGTTGCTGTAACATGGCCGTTTATATTCAGCCCTTGTCTCGCATGCGGTTCCAACAACCCGCAGTGGCATTCAATACTCTACTATGGAGCAATCGTAATAATTTTTCATGTCGGATGGGCCAGTGTACAAATAGCTCATCTCTCCTTGATACCGGAAATCGTAAGGAGATCGAGTGAAATTGTGGAACTGAACGCGTTAAGGTCAGTATTTTGTGTCAACGCTTTCCCGCCTTAGGGCCCATTTACATGAGACTTTTCATCCCGGGATGACTTTCATCCCGGGATGAGACCACCTCTGTGTTTAGTCATTTTCTTG